>CAHIKZ030003216.1:2835000-2910000 GCA_903632075.3 Acanthosepion pharaonis
TGGGTTGGAAGGAAGGAAAGAAGGAAGGAAGGAAGGAAAGAAAAAAAAGAAGAATGGGAAGGAAGGAAGGAAGGAAGGAAGGAAAGAAAGAAAAAAAAAAGAAGAATGGGTTGAAGGAAGGAAGGAAGGAAGGAAGGAAGGAAGGAAAAAAAAAAGAAGAATGGGTCGGAAGGAAGGAAGGAAGGAAGGAAAGAAAGAAAAAAAAGAAGAATGGGTTGGAAGGAAGGAAGGAAGGAAGGAAGGAAGGAAGGAAGGAAGGAAAGAAAGAAAAAAATAAGAATGGGTTGGAAGGAAGGAAGGAAGGAAGGAAGGAAAGAAAAAAGAAGAATGGGTTGGAAGGAAGGAAGAAGGAAGGAAGGAAGGAAGGAAAAGGAAAAAAGAAGAATGGGTTGGAAGGAAGGAAGGAAGGAAGGAAGGAAGGAAGAAAGGAAGGAAGGAAGGAAGGAAAGAAAGAAAAAAAAGAATGGGTTGGAAGGAATGAAGGAAGGAAGGAAGGAAGGAAAAAAAAAGAAGAATGGGTTGGAAGGAAGGAAGGAAGGAAGGAAGGAAGGAAAAAAAAAAAGAAGAATGGGTTGGAAGGAAGGAAGGAAGGAAGGAAAAAAAAAAGAAGAATGGGTTGAAGGAAGGAAGGAAGGAAGGAAGGAAGGAAGGAAAAAAAAAAGAAAAAGAAGAATGGGTTGGAAGGAAGGAAGAAAGGAAGGAAAGAAAGAAAGAAAGAAAAAGAAGAATGGGTTGGAAGGAAGGAAGGAAGGAAGGAAGGAAGGAAGGAAAAAAAGAAGAATGGGTTGGAAGGAAGGAAGGAAGGAAAAAAAGAAGAATGGGTTGGAAGGAAGGAAGGAAGGAAGGAAGGAAGGAAGGAAGGAAAAAAAAGAAGAATGGGTTGAAGGAAGGAAGGAAGGAAGGAAGGAAGGAAAAAGAAAGAATGGGTTGGAAGGAAGGAAGGAAGGAAGGAAGGAAGGAAGGAAAGAAAAAATAAAGAAACTGTTGTTAGAAAGAAAGAAAGGAAGAAAAAGGAAGTAGAAAAGGTGTGCGGAATTAATTTCAACTCGGAATTAATTTCAACTTCGAATTAATTTCAACTCGGAACTACGTAATGAAAATTGAAAAAAGGTGAATTCTGAATTATCTACTGAGGATTTTTAATGCTAAATTAAAAAAGATATCACGAACTCATTGCATTTTGTTTAGAAATTCACGGAAATTGATAACTTTGATTTTAAATCGAGTTGAAATTAGTCCCGTGTTGAAATTAGTTCTTTCACTCATAGAAAGTGTTGTAAAAAAGAAAGAAAGAATTCACCGATGTATTGTCAAAAGAAAAAATGCAAAAATCTACTTATCGATTGTCAATGAAAGGATGAATTGATGGGATTGCAATTACTTGTTGGTTTAATTTTACGGCTTATCACCCCTTTGTGGGTTATTTACAGCCGAAACATATTTTGGAGAGTACGACTTACTCTTTTTTTTCTTTTCTGTTTTACTTTGAATATTGCCTTATTTGTAAAATGGCAATGATTTTTCAGATACAAGTCCTACTATTTAACCCATAGCTGGAGGAAGGAAATCAATTCATAAGTTTCCCAACAGTATTTACATGTAACGGAAGCAATTATCCCTAACCTTACTAGAATTCGAACTCGGTTCTCCGATTTATTCATTTATCAGAAGTCAGGGTTGTGAAGAAAGAAAGCAAGCAAGCAAGCAAGCAAGCAAGAAAGAAAGAAAGAAAGAAAGAAAGAAAGAAGAATGGGTTGTAAACAAGAAAGGAAGAAAGGACTGAAAAAAGGAAGAAACAAAGGATTATCAACAAGAAAGAAAGAAAACCAGAAAAAAGGGCTGTGAGAAAGAAAGAAAGAAAGAAAGAAAGAAAGAAAGAAAGAAAGACAGACAGACAAAAAGAAAGAAAAAAACCGTAATTATAGTCACCATCAGCTTAAAATAGCGAATAATCAATACTTCACATTGTCTTGGAACAAACGTTTTCAATAGGAGGCGTTTGAAGACGTAGTTTTGTTCCACACGTGACTGAAATTTATAACATATATTCTTTCTATACGCTTCGAGTGTGGACTGTGATTTTTAAGGATCTATGGGTGGTACTATAGAAAACAGCTCGAATTGAGAAGTCGGAGAGCCGAGTTCGAATTCCAGCCGAGTCCGTTGCATTCACATACGTGCAAATAACATTGGGGAAAATATTTATATATTCTCTCCTCAAATACATGGGTTAATAAACAAAATTCTCTCAATAGGAAGCACATCAAATCTTTGGAAGCTTGTAAAAACAAATACTTAGGATTGGTTCATCACCCAGTAAGTTCTGAGAGGTTGGAATCATGAAGCTCCTTCAAAGATAACAAAAGCTAGCGGAACAAAATGGCATATATATCGTTGAATAAATCTATGTAAAAATATCTAAATATTGACTTTGAAATCCACTTAAAAAGCACAACGAACTTTTATTCCAAGCCAATATTATATGAACATAAGCGGTTATATGATTTAAGCGGCTATGAAAAATCGTGAAAATAATGATAAAAGCAGTCACAAATAGCCTTAGAAAAGGTATGAATCCATCTCTACTCCTAGCTATGGGTTAAATAGTAGAACTTGCATCTGGAAAAATCATCCTCCAAAAACTTCTTAATACAATATTCATTCGCAAACAAGAATTATTCTTACAATCTAAAAATATGTCCCTGCTTTAAATAACATAAAAACGGTTGATAAACCGTAAAAACCAAATCAATCAATCCGGAAAGTTTTTTTTCGTTTTTACTAAATATTTAGTCAATACAGGGCCCAAGAGTTACCCACGGTAGAGGGTTACTGAATGAGTCTGGAATATGGACGTAAGATGGGGGGGAGTATGTGTAGTCTATGAGGATATGTAGGATAGATAATAGTTGACCTGAGACTTGAAAAAGATTAAGATGGTAATGATTGGGGAACCATTCCCTTATTGGTCTGTTCCATAAAGTACCCTTAATATTATTTGAAACTTCCCTAGCCAAAATGTCATATATGTGGTTGAATAAATCTATGTACAAATATCTAAATATTGTCTTTGAAATCCACTTAAAAAAACATAACGAACTTTTGTTCGGAGTTAATATTATCTGATCATAAGCGTTCTATCAACTAAGCGGCTATGAAAAATTCTGAGTAATGGTAAAAGCAGCCGCCATGTTTTTTTTTCTTTGTTACTGTAAATTCAAAGAACAGGTAGCTATTTGTTTCTAACATCTACAAATTGGTAAACTTTGAGTACTGGAAAAATGTATATTAAATAGTCATCCTGGGACAAACCAAAAAATATGGAAGAATGATTTACACAACTATACAACGCAGTTTCAATATGCAAAGATCTAGGAAAACATCTGCTCATCTTTAAAATAAATTTACAGCTAATGCATAAATGGTAAATCCAGAGACACTCCCCAAAATATGAACAAAGAAAGGTAAAAACAAGATGAATAGAAAAACAGAAAGAAAAGAAGCGATATAAAGAAAGGAGATTGAATATCTTTTACTCGGACGGATAAGTAAATAGCCGCCATGTTTCTCGGTATAAATTATTCGTTTTTTTTTTTCTACGTGACATGGCCCTTCAGGGCGTGGACGATCATAAGCTTTTAGTAAGGTTTTTCTTTTTGCTAATCCTTCTAATCTCCGTTCTGCTAAATATGTTAGGTAGGTTATTCATTGTTTTTCTCTGTCCCCATTTCCTTCATTATATCCTGTGAGTGTTAAATTCTCCAAGTCCGCCTTTCATTATTAGGCACCCTTGAAATTTCAACTGTCTCGATTTCTCAATAGAATTGTACTTTTTGTTTCCATTTTCCTTAAAATTTTCTTCTTACTTGGTCACATAGACGTTTCTTAGTATATTGTTTTCAGAAAGCAGTTTATATTATTGAATCCGCCATCGGATTTTTGGGTCTCATTTTTTAATGGCGTGAAAAGTTAAATGTTATCATTTTTTTGCAATTTCTTCTAGGGCTATTTTTCTTAACCATCAAAATGTTCTTATTAAAAATAGGAAAACCTCGTTAAAAACAAAGAAAACAATAATGCTATGTTATATAATATCAGTTCCTCTATTTGGCAGAGAATGCTGGATGATCTCAAAGATGAAGAAAATAGTTAAAGCAACAGAAATGTGTTTCTACAGAAGGATACTGAGAATACTATAGACTGAATTTATAAGCAATAACGACATTTTAAAGAAAATGTAAACAAAAAGAAGACTTATATTTAACATCAGAAAGAGACAGTTGAAATTTCTAGAGCACATAACGAGGAAAGAGGGTTTAGAAAATTTGGCACTCACAGGACATATTGAAGGAAAATTGATGGATTAATTTGTTTTTTATGGATTATCAACCCATTAGAGGTTATTTAAAGACAAAAATAGATTTAGATTGTGACTTTTTTTTTAGATGATAATGGTTTAGTAATACAGGTTGTATTAATTAACCCATAGCTGAGGGGAGCAGAGGGGTATTTCCCAAGGGTATTTAAGCATAAATAAATATAAAGAAATCAAAGGGAATTGGAACACAGTTCTCCTATTAACAATTCGGAAACATTATCCATTACACCACCCACACACCCAAGCTTACAGAACCTAGTATTTCCAAGTGGTCACGCATCTATGTACTGACCAGAGAAAAATAATGTATAAACTAACCAAGAAGTTAGGGGAGATAGCAAAATGACAACATTTACTAAGAGCTACAAAGGACAGGAAATTGTGGAGAGCCACGATCGCCAACATACTGAATGGACATGGTACATAGAATAAGAAAAAGGAGGAGGAGGAGGAGGAGAAGAAGAAGAAGAAGACTGCATTGAGTGGTGATTGAAAGAGAGGGAATTGTAGAGAGCCATAATCATTAATGTACTGAAGAGACACGGCTCATACAAGAAGAAGAAGAAGAAGAGGAAGGAGGAGGAAGAGAAGGAGGCGGAGAAGAAGAAGAAGATTGAGGAGGAGGAGAAGAAGAAGTAGGAGAAGAAGAAGAAGAAGAAGATGAAGAAGACTGCATTGAGTAGTGATTGATTAACACAATGTCTTTATATAAAAGAGAGGGAATTGTAGAGAGCCATAATCATCAATGTACTGAAGAGACACGGCACATAGAAAGAGAAAAAGAAGGAGGAGGAGAAGAAGACGAAGAAGAAGAAGACTGCATTGAATAGTAATTGATTAACACCATGTCTTTATATAAAGGAAAGGGAATTGTAGAGAGCCATGACCGTCAATGTCCTGAAGAGATACGGCACATAGAAGAAGAAGAAGAAGAAGAAGAAGAAGAAGGGAAATGCTTTCTTACATCTGACTCGATTGTACAAGCCAGAAAGAGCTGAGTAGGCATTGTATTGTTAACGTTTGCATCAAATTAATATTATAGAGTAGACGTATTATTTGTTCCTAGAATGACAGACATGTTTTTTGCGTGTTTCTGGCTCATATTTGTTGCACAATATAATATTTCAACACGAAATAAACTTGCAAGCAATGGTGTACAAACAATGATCTGCTAACCATGGCTTTCCGAGCGTTAAACCTGATTTCTAGTTGTATTAAAAGAGGCCAATATATAACAGACAGAATCGCCTTGTGGGAACGGGTCAAAAGTTTATGGAAAAATGCCAACACGTTACAGAGAAAACTTGCATCTTGTGAAAAAAGGTTAGTGGTGGTTTTTATTAATGACAGATTGAAGGCGTTAAAAATCCATGTTAAATTTTAACAATTTAAACTGCCTAAATTCCAGAAAATGGTGAAAAATGTCGAATGGTTAATAAAAATCAATTTTAAAACTTCTGTTTTTCATTCATCGTCTGGATTCGAATGGTTCTGCTTAATAATAATAATAGTAATTATTTACATTATTTGGACTATTGTCCTCATCTTTCTCGTCATATTTATTACAACGTTTCGGCCGCTGTACGCTCCGGCCCTCTTCAGGTGGTTGGAATTTCGAACTAAACCCTTTATTTCGCTCACTAGGGTAGACAGTTCAATTCCATGTGCCATGTTTGATGGATGTCAGTTATTAGTTATCTCCTGTTAATTTCCCTCTGAAGGTTCTCCACTGTCTTAGCCGGGTATTGAACTCACACTCCTTGGGTCCTGTCACTGGATCTAACTAATGCCTTTATCCACTGTGCCATGTGTTCTTGAGGGCAATAGTCCGGATAATGTAAATAATGTGCATAATACCTCATCTCAGAAATATAGACAAATAATAATAATAATAATAATAACAACAATAATAATAATAATAAATGGAGTTTTAAATGGGTGAAGAAATACAAGAAATGCCCAATGCACCGACTGAAGATGCAAAATATTTAAAAAAAAGCAAAAACAAATGCAACCAACAAGATACAGAAACGATGGCAAGATAAACCGCTTCACGTCCAATACTCTGCCCGTACCAATCAAGCTGATGTAGACAAATCCTGTACTCATCATCAGTTGCTATGTAATGCAGCGTTAAAAGCTGGGATCAAAGGTTTTATTCTTGCTGCATAGAAATTAACAAGCACACATACTAAAAAATGTGGTAGGTCAAAATGAAAATTCTGTGATAAATATCCAGAAACAATTGACCATCTTACATTAGGTTGCACGGTACTGGCACCCATTGAATATAAATCAAGGCATAACATAGTGGCCCAATATATGCACTGGAAAATCTGCAAATTCTACAGAAAAGAAACAGAAATAAATTGGTATAAACACCACCCAGACCCGGTTACGGAGATAGGAGTTGTAACAATTTTATGGGACTTCACAATATACACAGGCAGAACAAACAAAGCTAATCGCCCAGATATCATGATTACACATTGCAAACCAAAAAAATTCCTCCTTATTGATATGGCAGTCCTTACAGACTGCAATGTATCTTTGAAGATCTTCAAAAAGCTATCAAAATACAAGGAACTTGAAATCGAAATATAAAAAAATGTGGCACATGAGGACATCAATAATTCCAGTTGTAGTTGGAGCCCTCGGATTGATTGGAAAAAATTCCTGACTGCCCATACCTTAAAGAAATACAAAAATTGTTCACACGAGTACAGCCAACACCTTACGAAGGGCTTTACCTATGTAAAATATGTGTGATTTTTTTTTAAATGGCTCAGTGAAAAATATTATAATGCAATTTCTGACCTTAGGCTTCTGGTTGGGACACGGAAAGAAATGGGTACACACTAGAAATCAAAGGAAATATAATAATAATAATAATGAATTTTTGGGACTTTACAATACCCATAGAGGGAACCCTCAAAGCTAATGGCTCAGATATCGTGATCAAAGACTACAAAAACAGAATGTGCTTTCTTATTAAAACCCTCGGATTAATTGGAAAAGGTTCCGATAAACTCATTGAAAGGATTTCTGTTAGCCCCTGCCTTACATAATTACAATAAAAAATGTGTACACAAGTAGAGCTGACACATTACGAAGAACTTTATCTATGTAAAATGTTTGTGATCTTTTTACAAAAATTGATCTGTGGAAAATGTCATGAAGTCATTTATGATCCTAGGTCTCTGGTTGGGACCCGGAAGGAAACGTGTATATAACAAGAATCAAAGGAAATAATAATAATAATAATAATAATAATAATAATAATCTCACTTTTATTATAACCGAGAGGACATACAACAATTTACCCCCCCCCCAGCAGAACTGAAGAAATGTAAAAGAGGAGGTTATCGATAAAACGATATTGGAAGAGGTGAAAACAAAGAAAAAATAAACATATCGATATCCTGAATCGACTACTGAAAGGCGTTCGACAGTGTATCACAGTCATGGATAGAGAAAAGCCTAAAAATATACATAACGGAGATAATGAAAAACTGGAAGACTACACTAAACCTAAACCATATAAACGAATAATTAACATCGAGAGAAATCAACATCAAACGCGTGATCTTTCAAGGAGATTTATTGTCACCATTACTCTTTTGCCTTGCATTAACACCACTCAGCTTCCTACTGAACAACATTAGCTACGGATACAAGATACAGAATGGCAAACTGAATCATCTATTCTATATTGATGATCTTAAAACGTTTGCCAAGTACGACAACCAGCAGAAGAAAAAAAAAACAACTCACCATTGTCAAAACCTTCAGAGAAGACATTAGGATGGAGTTTGAAATCGACAAATGTACCAAATGTACCAAAGCTACCTTCAAAGGCGGTAAACTAAAGAAAACTACAGATTTAGACCTTGATATCAACAACAAGATTAAGAAACTAGACAAAGATAGCATATACAAATAATTAGGAATTAATGAAGTTGACGGAATACAACATTCAATTATGAAGAAAAAGATCCGAAAAGAATATTAGAGGAGAATTCGTTTGATACTAGAAAGCGAATTTAATTGGGGCCAATAAAATGAAGGCTATCAACACGTTAGCTATACCCGTAGTGACATACACCTTCAACATCATTAAATGGAAGTTGAATGACATTAAAAGATTGGAAGCCAAGACCAGAAAAATGCTTACCCAAATGAGGATGCACCACTCGAAATCAGATGTTAATAGACTGTATCTACCAAGAGCTATAGGAGGGAGAGGTCAATTCCAAATTGAACTAATTGTAAATACTACTACAATCGGATTGGAAGCATACCTCACAAAACCAATTACCATCTACAAATAGTAAAACAAAAAATCCATCCATCAACAAAGAAGCTGCACTCTTCAAGAAACAGCTTAATATATCAGAAACCCTACCAAAAAAAAAAAAAAAAATCAAAGTGAATACACTCAATGCCAAACGAGTAAAGCAGAAAGCAAAACAACTTAGCTAAATGAAATTACAAAAAAACCCCAAAAAACTGACAAATACCTAAAAAGAACGAAAGAAGTAAATGTGGACCAACAGAAAACACATCAGTGACAGGGGAGTACTGGGCTGAAAGCTGAGACAGAAGGCCTAATTATTCAGCTCAAAATCAAAACCTCGCAACCAGACCCTGTCACTGTCACATAATCAAAGATGGGATTAACCTGATAATCAGAATCTGAGGAAAATATGATGAAATTGCCGACCATATCATCTCAGGGTGTCCGGAACTAGCAAAAAATTAATATACCCACGGACATAACAATACAGCGACTTATGTGCACTCGAAGACATGCAAGTAGCACAAAATCGAAACCACTGAGCACCAGGCAGACATAGTCATCCAAAATAATGTAACTATCCTCTGGGACATGCCAATTCAAATTGACGGAGAAATCAAAGCCAACTGACCTGATATTTTCATAGAAATTCAAGAAGTGTAAGCTTATTGACATAGTGCTGACATCTGAGAAAAACACCTTCATGAAAATTATTGAGAAATTGTCCAAATACAAGGACCTGTATATGGGGGAATGAAGACTGGGACTGGGCCTCGTGAGAAAATGAATGGACAATTTTACTAACAGTGTCCGAAGTCACTTCAACATAAAAGCTGCCCTACTAGGAACATCCCATATACTAAGAAAATTGCTATCAATTAATGACAATTCTCTTATAGGGCCTAGGGCTGACAGTTTGAACCCGGTTCTGCAGGATACAGAGCAGGAAACATAACATAAAGAAATAATAATTATTATTATTATCTGTCTATATCTCTGAGATGCGGTATTATGTACACTATTTACATTATTCGGACTATTGTCCTCATCTTTGTTGCCATATTTATTACAACGTCTCAGCCGTTGTATGATCTGGCCTTCTTCAGGTGGTTGGAATGTTGAACTTAACCCTTTATTTCGCTCACTGGGGTAGACTGTTCTAATTCCATGTGCCATGTTTGATGGATGACAGTTATTAGTTATCTCCTCTTAATTCCCCTCTCCAAGTTCTCCATTGTCTTAACCGAGTATTGAACTCACACTCATTGCGTCCTGTCACTGGATCTAACCAACGCCTTTATCTAGTGTGCCATGTGTCTTTGAGGATACATGGCACGTACAACGGCCGAAATGTTGCAATAAATATGGTGACAAAGATGAGGACAATAGTCCGAATAATGTAAATAGTATAATAATTATTATAATTATAATTAGAAGAAGAAGAAGAAGAAGAAGAAGAAGACGTAAAGATGCGGTGGGGCAATATTTACAGTGGACAATGTGCAAACACTTTGGAAAAGATGCTAACAAACACTGGTATGAACATCACCCAGCACCGTTTACAGAAATAGAAGGCATCGAAATTCTATGGGATTATACCATCTTTACAGACAGCATGAATGTAGCAAATAAGCCGATTTGTCAAAAACCCAAATAGAAAAATAACTTGCCTCCCAATTGATATACTTTACTCAGCTGACTGTAACCTAGCAACCAAGGAATTCGAAAAACTATTGAAGTATAAAGACCTTGAAATCGAAATAAAAAATGTGTTAATTGAAAGCAAGAATAGTACCAGTCATAGTAGGTGCGCTTGAAATGATAAAAAAGGAACACAACAATACATTGAAAACATCCCTGGAAATCCCAACTTAAGAGAAATACAAAAGATTGTCTTGATGAGTACAGCTCACACAATAAGAAGAACTTTGTCCATCTAATGCTAGTGATGTTATGGGAGTTAGAAAAACAAATCATGAAATGTAACCATAACAACATACCCTACCTGCCTTAGGTCTTCCTGCAGACATGTGTATAAAAAAAGAGACTTTATACTTAGAATCAAGAAGAGGCAGTTGAGATTTCTGGAATACATGAAAAAGGGTTTGGAGAAAATACGGAAGGCAAGCGGGATAGAGTATAACACCGAGCAACCTATTAGATGAATCTGTGTATATAACAATGTAATCTTCTCTTATGCACTGTGTCCCTTCAGGATCATGGCCCTTCCTGTCTCTTGTAGCTCTTAATAAGTTTTGTCTTTTTGTTATTTCTCCCAAGCCCTGTTCTGCCATCCATTTAGCCAAGCCCATCACGTATGTTACGCACGGCTTTCCTCTGTCTCTCTTTCCCCTAATCTGTCCTGTGAGTATCAGATTTTTCAAGCCTTCCTTTCTCATTTTGTGCTCCAGAACTTTCAAATACCTCTTCCTGATGTTAAGTATATGTTTGCTTTGTGTTTCAATTTTCTCCAAAAACCTCGTTGTTGGTCACAGGTTCGGTCCATGTTATACTCAGCATCTTTCTGTAGAACCACATTTCTGTTGCTTCAAGTATCTTCTTCTTATGAATAAAGACAAAAAGAAAACTTACCCTAGCCTTTTATCTTTATTCATATTGTGCGTTTAGAGATAAACTCTCTCTGGAATTTTACATATATGTACATAGAGAGAGAGAAAGAGGGAAAGAGAGAATGCGAGTGAGTGAGTGAAAGTGAGTGTGTGTATTTGTTAGTTGGGGTAGTTTATCGGTCAGCGTTCATGGCTATGTAAAAAAAAAGACTGATTTTTAAATTATGGTCTTAAGTCTGACAGCATTGAGAGAGCAGAGAAAAATAATTTTCCTTATTTAACGCAATTTCTCCCTTTTCTAGGCAAAGCTCTTTTTTTTTATCTCTTTCGTGATATATATATATATATATATATATATATATATATATATATATATATAAACACATACACACACACACACACATATATATATATATATATATATATATATATATATATATATATATATATATATATATATATAGTCTAAGGAGATGCAATAAACAATTTCTTTTTAAATTTTTTTTATATACGAGAGAAATGCCGGGCTGGATCATGTTCTCATTGACGCAAACAAGAAAAGTTAACTTAAAAATAAAAAAAATTTTTTTCCTTTACACATATTGTCTTTTACTACAGGTTGAATTTTAAATTACAGGATAAATTTTTACATATATATATATATATATATATATATATATATATATATATAGGGTGTATCAAAAATACTTTCACAAGCTTTGGGCGCAGGTTCCCCACACTAAGGACAAAAGTTCATATAAATATATATCCACAAATCCTTCTTTTGAAATTATTAAGTTTAAATTTTAAGGTGGACGTTGTTAAATATGCAATCCAAAAATACTTTTACAATCTTTGGGGCAAGTTTCTGACACTAAAACAAGGTAAAATATCTATATAAACATATGTCCAAAAAGCCATCGTTGTCCTCAACACAGCATCTCATGACAAATGTTCAAAATATCTTCTACTTGCTTCTACACAAGTATGTACCAGGCGGATCATCGACTGGCGGACCCCTTCAAATACTCCTCCCCTCTGTTGAATGGTTTTGTAGGCCCTCATGGCACGTTGATGAAGCATCACTGCATTATAAATGTCTGTTGCATAAACCAATTGTTTTAGGTGGTCACACAGATAAAAACCTAAACGATTGAGGTCGAATAAATAAAGGATTCTCATATATATATATATATATATATATATAATGCAAATACTGTGCTTATAGAAAATGAACCAGCATTTAAATTGCCATTTTTTTACCTTTTCTACTTTTATATATTTAGCGCATAAAAAAGGGAAACGTAAAAGTGTAACTATTACTACTACTACTACTACTACTACTACTACTACTACTACTACTAATAATAATAATAATAATAATAATAATAAAACAATGTAACTATCCTCTGGAATATGCCAATTCAAACTGACGGGGAAATAAAAGCCAACAGAGCTAATACTGTCAGAACGTATATGCTTATTGACATATCAGTGCCATCTGAGAGAAACACCTCAATGAAAATTATCGAGAAATTGTCAAAATACAACGTCTTGGAGATTGAGATTAACAAGATGTAGGGAATGAAGACTAAGACTGTACCAATAGTAATCGGAACACTGGGCCTCGTGAGAAAAAGAATGGACACTTTTACTAACAGTGTCCTAGCTAACATCAAGATACAAATTGCCCAGATTATCAACATATTAGATACATTCTATATACTAAGAAAAGTGCTATCAATTAAATGACAATTCTGTATAGAGCCTAGGGACATTAGTTAAGACCCGGCTCTACAAAATACAAAAAAGAATGTCTTGATAAGTACAGCACCTACTAAAAAGAACTTTGTCCATTTAACGCTAGTGAAGTTATGGAAGCTGGAAAAACAAATCATGAAATGTAGCCATAACATTATACCTATATGTGCCTTAGGTATTCCCGCAGTCTTAGTAAGTAGTGTGACCATAGCAGAAATCGAAATAATAATAATAATAATGATAATAATAATAATAATAATAATAATACCTCGTACCCATTGGTGGTTACGTGGTGCAGGGTTAAAAGCGGAAAACGAAGGTTTTATTCTTGCTGCACATGTGCTTGTTAACTAGAAATTACCAAGCACACATACTAAAAAAATGTGTTGATGTGAAATGCAGTTTCTGTGATATAAATCCAAGAATAATTGACCATCTTGTATCAGGTTGCACGGTGTTATCACCCGCTGAATATAAAACTCGATATGATTGAGTGGGCCAATATCTACAGTGGAAAACTTTTACGGAAAGGAAACTGCGAGAAATTGGTATGAAGAAAATCCAGATCCGGTTACAATTTCATGGGACTTTACAATACACATTGACAAAACAATCAAAGGTAATGGCCCAAATATCGCGATTAAAGAACAGAATGTGCTTTCTTATTGACATGGTCGTGCCTGAAGATTTTAATGTATCTTTAAAGATCTTCAAAAATCTATCAAAATACAAGAATCTTGAAGTGAAAGTCTCAAAATTTGGCACATGAGGACATCAGTAATACATGTTGTAGTTGGAGCCCTCAGATTGATTGAAAAAAGTTCCGATAGACTCATTGAAAGGATTCCTGGTAGACCATGCCTTAAAGAAATAATAATAATAATAATAATAATAATAATAATAATAATTAAAGTAGAAATCTCAAAAATGTGGCACATGAGGACATCAATAATTCCAGTTGTAGTTGGAGCCCTCAGATTGATTGGAAAATGTTCCAATAGACTCATTGAAGAGATTCATGGTAGACCATGCTTTAAAGAAATACAAAAAAAAATTGTACACACAAGTACAGCTCACACATTATGAAGAGCTTTATCTATGTAAAATGTTTGTGATCTCATGTTTTTTTTTTACAAGAATGATCAGTAAAAAATATCATGAAGTCATTTCTGACCTTAGGTCTCTGGTTAAGGAAATATGTATGCAACAGAAAACCAAGGAAATAATAATAATAATAATAATAATAATAATAATAATTGTTGGCAAAATCGCGACACAAGAAATCGAGAAAATTTTCCTCCTCGTCAATTCTTATATATTAGGCAGGGTTCCATCCATGAAATAAAAACATCTTACCCTCCTGGTAGCCCCAAGTCAAGGAAGTGGACTCGATTCCACGGTTAATCATAGATAAACATTAACAAAAAATTCTAATTATTAATAATAATAATAATAATAATGAAGAGAAGAAGAAGAAAAAGAAGAAGAAGTGCTCAATGTCGTAATAAGAAGTACTCAATGTCGTGCGCACGCGCGTGTGTGTGTGTGCATGTATGTAAATTATTTTTATATAGAGTGGATCTGTAAAGGAATAAAATGAATACAAAAACAAAGGAAAAACTATTTTTATCTGACGCGTTTCGTCCTTCGAGGGATTTTATCAAGGCAAATGTAGATATATATATATATATATATATATATATATATATATATATATATATATATTATAATTTTACATACGAAGAAAAGCAACTTTCTACAAAGATGCGGTTGCATATATATATATATATTTGGGAAAAATGCATGACAAAATGGAAAAGGTTTTCTTGTGACGCGTTTCGTCCTTCAAGACTTCATCGGACGAAAGTTGTCATAAGGACGAAACGTTTCAGAAGAAAACATTTTCAACTCTCTCATACATTTTCCCCCAATATTGTTCTTGATATATAAAAATTCCAGGTTACTGTTTTAAAACACACAACAGTAATTTGGACGTTGCTTACCAAACGCTTCTCTGTAGCTAAATGGTATAACACGTCAGATTAAATGACAATTTCCGTATAAGGATACAGGTTCGATTCCTATCGAAGAATGCATATTTTCTACGAAATTTCTCGAATATTCAGAACGGTAAATGTGATTAATACTGCTTAATTAAAAAAAAAACAGAGCATTTACTTTAATAATTTGTATCTGTAAAAATAACGTATAAACAGAAAATATATTAAATAATTGTAGGACTTGATCCATTAGCGTGTATTTGTAAACAGCGAATATTACTGCTTATAATGAAAGACTCTCCCAACAGCTTGAGTCACTGGTGTGTTTATGAAAAAATAAATACGCAAAAATTCGCTTCTCTCTCTGTCGAACGTCGATAGCCCCGCGGGTTAGAATCTCCGACCGATACCAGATTGGTCCCAGCTTGAAGCGATCTGATGTCTAGCCACACTGAGGAGTTGTGATCCAGCGAAGCAACCTGTCTGTGGATGACTATCTTTCTCTCTCTATATATATATATGTTGTGGTAGGATCCACCTAATTTGCATAGTGGAGTACCGACCATATAAATATGGTTGGTACCGGGAAGAGAGGGAGGAATCAAGAGATTCAACCAGAGACTCTGCCCGACTACGACTCAGTCAACTCATTCTCCAGGAACGATCTTACCAGGAATATACAAAAGACTATATGTAAATATTGTGTACACTTTCTTGTTTCAATACATTTTGTTCTAAGTACATTTTGTGTTGCATTATTATTCCATGCATTAGTCAAGTTTCAACAATATATATGCGTGTGTGTATTACATTTTGAGATTATTCCATCTCTTGATCATATTGTTTATGAAAAGTATGGCGGTTTGAACTTTTTCAATCAGGTGCATTAACAGAAAGAAAGGAATTATAAATGCGCAATCAGCTGAAGAATCTTAAAAACTTAAAAGTAAAAAAAAAAAAAACACTCAAAGCAGGAGAAGAAATTT
Source organism: Acanthosepion pharaonis (assembly GCA_903632075.3). Lineage (NCBI taxonomy): Eukaryota > Metazoa > Mollusca > Cephalopoda > Sepiida > Sepiidae > Acanthosepion > Acanthosepion pharaonis. Next base: position 2,850,993 of record CAHIKZ030003216.1, read on the forward strand.
AATTTTCTTTTGGCGTATCACAGTCGGGAACGAAGCCAAACAAAGAGAAAACGAGAACTGAAAAGAATGCAAAATATTGTCATCGCGTCGTGGTTTGTTTTTATTATGGCGCCCGGCCCTTAATATGGCCGACGACGGCAACTTCTAAACAATGTAAGAATTGATATTATTTTGTGGGTATCAGATTTGGTACTCCTGTTGTGCTCCGACCCACGCCTCGAAAATCAGGCTTTGACCAACCAGCCTTCCTTGTGTGTGTATGTGTATGTGTACACGCGCGTATAGATATTCGCACACGAACGCTCACATATACACACATACGCATACTCACACACACAAACGCACAGATACACATACACACATAAATATGGATGGTTTTTCATGGATGTTAACATTCTTATTTTACTTGTCTTTTAACTCTCGCCTTCTCTCTCTCTCTCTCTCTCTCTCTCTCTCTCTCAATATATATATATATATATATATATATATTATAATTATTTTTTTAAAAATATGATTCCATCGCGACACAGAACATCCTATGTTTCAAAACGGAAAACTCCAAATCTTGATTAATTTTAAAAATTAAAATCTACAATCAAGAATTTCTTTCCATTCACAAGCGGTTTTAAGAATAAAAAAATAATTTTAATAGTAAGCTGGACAGATTGTATTGAACACAGTTTTTTTTTAAAATATCATTGTTCTTTCCTGATATATATATATATATATATATATATATATATATATATATATATATATATATATATATAATAAAAAAGGCTTAAGCATTAATATTCCATAGTCATAATTTATTCCATTGGAATCGTAAATACGATCCAATCCAATGGAATAAACCATGGACTATCTATCCTCTTGGAATTATTTTTATACAAATATATATGTATGTGTATGTATTTATGTATATATATTTATATATTTTAGATATATGATTGCATATGTATGTGTATATTTACCATTAATATAATCTCTCTCTCTCTATCTCTCTCTCTCTATCTCTTTCTCTCTCTCTCTCTCTCTCTCTCTCTCTCTCTATATATATATATATATATATATATATATAGTGTATTTAGGGGGCAAATGTTCCTGAAGGCAAATATTATTAAAAAAGCGACAGATATTTTGTGTCGATTAATGTAGAACCAGTGAGTGTTACGACATAGGCAAAAGTGTTGGCATGTAACGGGGGTATGACCTATTTTGTGTATATGGTGGACTCCCCCGACGTATAAGGGTCAAGCAGTTCAGTTCCTAGGAACCGACAGCCCAGACACCAGCACATAGGATTTGATTATAGTGGTGAAGGTTTTGTGCAGGACCATCCACACTTTTTGAAGGGCCGAATACAGAGACCTGGTGCACTACGTAACGCAAGGTCCCCAAACGACCCTCCGCAGATTTTGAATTCAGAGTTGTCCTTCTCCTAAACCAGTTGCCATCCAAAGCTATAGAACCCAGTCTGCCCTACTATTTACCCATAGCTGTAGGAAAAAGAAGAGGATCAATACCTTTCCCACTAAGGGTAAGTGAATGTAATGGGTTCGACTGGAATTTAAACTCAGGTTCTATATATATATATATATATATATATATATATATATATATATATATATGAAGAAAAATATACGGAAAAAAACAAACAAAAATCCTTATATACAATTATGCTGTTTTAATGTTAATATGTCAACGTCGGATCTATATCCATATATTTGCTTGCTTTATATATATATATATATATATATATATATATATATATATATATATAATATGTGAAAAATATATAGAAAATAGGAAGGAACTGGTTATGTAAATAATCCAAAGTCCCTTAGTATTTTAGTTATTATTTTTAAAAAATAGTGCTGGATACAAAAGTAGAACATAAATATAATTATTTATTTAAAAATATGATTCCAAATCGCTACATAAGAGGTCTCATGTTTCAAAACAAGAGCCGAAAACTTCAATATAATCCTTTAAATTAAATTGAGTTTAAATTAAAAATAAAAATGGGCTCCGTTCCATCTTTCAAGCGAAATTTTTGTTGGAATAACGTATATCTGAAATTTACTTGATTTAAAAATTGAAATCAAAAACTGAAATCAAAATCCCCATATATATATATATATATATATATATATATATATATATATATATATATATATATATATATGTAAGTAAGCATGGAAGCCAACACCCAAAGGCAACAGTATGTTTCATGCTTAAGGAAGATAGCGTTTAAGCATGAAACAGACTGTCGCCTCGGAGTGTTGACTACAATGTCCACTTTTATATTTACCTAAGCTCTGATATTGAGCATTTTATGCTATCATCAGAACCATGTGTTTAATTCATTTCTTTCTCTCACGTGTTCATGTACAACGTCATAGAACCGCATTACGAATTTACAACATGCGTCTGCTATTACGCGACTGTTATTGTCACATAATAAACTTCTATGTAAACATAACAAGATGTCATATCTGATGGTGAACATCTCTGTTGTAATATCCATATATGATGGCTCATTTGAGTCGAAAGCTTAAATCGAGGAAGTGCATAATATAAAATATTCAAATATTGGACAGTTTTTGTCTTTACTTTCTCCCGAATCTAAAGCCACAATACGAAGCTTAGAACGGCTCATGATCAGACATAATAGATATTCGTTGTCTTTTATATTTAAAAATATATGTTTGACTAATTATCTGTTCTGCTGTCCCAACACACACACACACACACACACACACAAACACACATATATATATATATATATATATATATATATATATATATATATATATATATATATATAATATTATATGAGGCAAGTATGGTATGGAATAAAATTCCAGTAACCAAACATTGTTTTAAAAAAGTGTTCAATACAAAGTAGAGCGTATAACATTTGTTTAAAAATTATAGCATAAGTATGCCATAACATCACTAAAAAATAGTCATTTTGTTTCAACACTTGTGGCTCATTTGACAAGACACCAGAAGTGTTGAAACAAAATGGCTATTTTTGTAGTGATGTTATAACATACTTATGTTATAATTTTATATAAATATTATATATATATATATATATATATATATATATATATATATATATATATGTGTGTGTGTGTGTGTGTGTGTGTGTACCCATTTGAGTATACGGATTCTTAATTTATAACTGCTTTTATTTATTGATGGTTATTTTGGTTGCGTGAGTATTGCTTCAAATCTGTTTCTGCTATTTGATTTTCCTCGTATCGCTTGTGAATAGTTGGCTAATATTACTATTCTGCGTATTAATGTCTTGTCTGATAGCACTATTATCCGGTAAGTGGCAGGTGAGTCTCTGCGAGGTTGTCGTTGTGGTATATTCTATGTACGACTTTTGGTGTTGTTTTATTTATTTATTTAATTATTTTACAGAGAAACACTCCCCAAGTGTGCAAGGATATTCATCCACTTTATTCTTATATAGGATATATTATTTTTTCATAATTAAGTTGATAGTTTTTAATTTCTTGTAGTAAATAATATATCTGATATATTTTTTATCCACATGTTTTTCTTCTGGTGCTAACATCGAAGACAGTTACTCATGGCGCTTTCTCAGGTTAACGTTCTCTGCTGACATGAAATGGAAAGATTATATTGAATCAGTTGCGAGGTCCGCTGATAGGAAAGTTGATTCACTGTGTATTGTTAGATAATTTTATCTCTCCAAAATCTATCTTACATATCTATAAATCTACCATTCGTCTATACTTTGAATATTGTTGCCACATATGGTCTGGTACCCTTGCTATATATTTAGAGCTTCTTTATAAAATCCTAAGAAGAATCTGCAATGGTATTGGTCCTGACCTGGCATCTCGGCTCCAGTCATTTTCCCACCACTTTAATGTAGTTTCCTTGAGCCTTTCTATAAACACTGTCATGGGAATTGTACTGATGAATTTTTCTCTATGGTACCTAGACTTTATGAATTTAATCGCAGTACTAGATCGCCAACAAGGTCTCATTATTTTACAGTTGAAATGGCTACATGCAACCGTAAATTCTATGCTAATTTTTCTTTTCTCTAACTTCTTGATTTCCAGTCTACTTTGATCTTTAAAAATTAAGTGCAATTTCAATCGTTATCCACTGTTTTAATTCCTCTTCTTTTAATTGTTCTCTCGTTTTCATAATGTTTTTTTTCCTTTTTCGTATTCTTTCACAATCAGTAACCCGCTTGTGTCTTGGTGGCTTTATTGCCTTGCTTGGAGTGAAATGATAAAAAAAGATATAAACTAAAAGTTACACGATTTATAGTCTGAAAATTTCTCCACCTGTTGGTTAATACCAGTTTTATTCTTCAAACATTGACTTAATAATAATCAGATAAACTGCAGTAATTCTAAGTGAGGGGATCAATTTACCACTTAATAACAATAGAAAACCGAACCTCCAATTTATGTCCAATAGAAATTTATATTCATATTTAATGCAAATATCCTAAAATTTGTTTCTAATATTGGTTTGCCAATAGCAATTTTATTGTTCAAACTTTGATTTAATAAAAGAATCAGACATACTGCAGTAATTCTATTGGAGAGGGGGATCAATTTATCACTTATTAACAATAGAAAACCGAACCCCCAGTTTATGTTCAGCAGAAACTTTTATTCCAATTTAATGAAAATAAACTTGAATATTTTCCCAAATAGGTTTGATAATATCAATTTTATTGTGAAAAAACTTGGCTTTCATTATAAAATCCAACATCGTATAAACCCTTCCCACCGTTTTTCACACTGTCCATTTTTCGTTTCGTAAGTGTTTATCCTCAAATCTGTGATTGTGCAATGGGTTAAAGATACTTATCTTGTGGGCGGATGTTTTCGTATACCCGGCAAGTGAACTTTGCTTGCTGAAGCCAGTCCGAATACCAGACTTAATATCCATTCTGCTATCAGGAGTCTTGGGATTCTCAATATAATTATTCCAGGAATCCAGCGGGCCACGCACCTGACGCCACCAGGTGGCGAATGTTTTAGGTGAGATTGCTACCTGTTTTCTAAAAGAAATTTCCCCAGTTTGGTGATGCAGTTTAGAAACAAACTCATTTGGATGATGTCGTTCCTGTATATCTCTTCAACGCCCGGATGTTAGGATGGAAGTATATGACTCTCTTTCCTGCCGGCCGATAACGCCCACAGAGTCTTAGATGCTCACTTGCTATTGCGATTTTCTTTGTTACATTAATATGTGTGTGTGTGTATGTGGATCGAGGCCAAGAGCCAGAGAGTCTTCCAAGGACACGTCATCAATTTTTTCCTTAGGTATTAACGAGAGGTGCGATCGGCCTAACAGTTAATAGTACAGAAAATGAAATTGGCGGCTCAAGTTCAAATTTGTCAGGAATTCATCTCTTCTTCGTATTCCACAGTTATGGGTAAAATAACAGTGCTGGCTGACCTCTATAGCCTTGGTTGGTAGTCAGTCTAGGGAAAGGATAACTCTGAATTTAAAGTTGAAGGGCTATGAAGTTCCCTAAATTTAAAAATAGACTTGCTATTGAAACTGCAGCAATATCGGTATGGTTGTGGGTCTTTTCAGCATAAGTTTACAGAAATAAGTAATTAACTTTTGTACTGGGATTTCATTGATTCTCTCACGCACACACACACGCATATATATATATATATATATATATATATATATATATATATATATATATATATAAACATAAAGTCAACGCTCAGAGGCAACAGGCTGTTTTCATGCTAGACGCAATCGTCACGCGGACTGAGGATTACGTCTAGCATGAAACAACTTGTCGCCTCTGAGTGTTGACTTCTATGTTCACTTATATTTATATTTACATACGGTCAATTCTGATAATGCGCACTTTATCCCATAAATATAGCACACCTTAAAACTATATTTCTTCACATACGCACACACACACACACACACACACACACACACATATATATATATATATATATATACAGTGGGGGAAAATAAATATTCGTTCACATGAAAAATTGTATTTTTATAAAGGTAAAAGCCTTAACTAAAACAAATTTTGATACATTTTATGTGTAAAGATACATTTTATTAAAAAATAGTAATAAACTTAATTAATTCTTATTCTAACAGAAATTAATGCATTTTTTTTCATTTTTACTGATGAAAAAAGTATTCGTACAAAACAAAAAAGCATATTAACTTAATTTAATACTTTGTGGAATATCCTTTATTGAGTTCAACAGCTACTAGTCTATACCTGTACGTCTCAACTAATGATTTGCACACATTGAGTGGTATTTTGTCCCATTCTTCTTGGCATATTGTCTTCAAATTCTTGATTTGTTGGTGGTCTTTTCCCAATTTGAATTTTCAAATATCGCCATAAATTCTCGATTGGGTTCAAGTCTGGGACTGACTTGGCCATTGCAAGACATCAACGTTACTTTCAGCTCACCATTTCCTTGTAGATCTAGCGGTATGCTTAGGATCATTATCCAGTTGGAAAATCCAATCAGGAGGTAGCCGAAGTCTCTCAACAGAACGCATCAAATTGTCTTGCAGGATTTTCTGGTATCATTCATCTTGCCATCTATTATTGATATTCTGCCAACACCTTTTTCAGAAAAACAGCTCCAGATCATGATACTGCCACCACCAAACTTTACAGTTGGCAACGTGTTCTTTGGTAAGTAGTCTTCACCGTCCTTCCTCCACACATGATTTCGATAATTATGACCAAACAACTCTATTTTAGTTTAATCTGTCCATAGTATTTTCCCAAAACGAATATTCTTTATCCTTATGCTCTCTAACGAATTAGTATCTCTGTGTCGTTTCAAGAGGAGTGGAGTCTTCCTTGAGATGTGTGATTTCAGACTGTTTTTGTGTAGTTCATTACTTATTGTACGCTTGGTTACTTTAATCCCTAATGCACGCAGATGTTCCTGCAGCTCTTCTCGGGTAACCTGTGGATTTTGTTGGATCTGGCGTCCTAATATCCTTGCTGATCTTAGAGAAATCTTCCTCGGAGCACCTGTTTGTCTTTGGTTTTCGACGCTGTTACGAGTTTTAAACCTTGCAATGAACGAAGCAAATGTAGTAAAAGGAATATTCAGGTCGTTAGAAATCGTTCTGTAACTGTCCCCATGTTTCCAAAGAGAGAAAATGTGTTGTTTTTGTGAAATAGTCAATTCTTTACCTTTAGGCATTATTGAAACCTTCTCGTAAGGCTAGAAATTGCAGAATGCTCTGATAATGGCTAATAGCGTTAACTATAATTACTGATAACATTACTGAAACATTCTAGAATATACTTTTTTCATAATTAATTGATTATTTTATTCTAATAATTGATTTGTACGAATACTTTTTTCACCATTGTATTAATTTCTGTTAGAATAAGAATTAATTAAGTTTATTATTATTTTTTTAATAGTATGTGTCTTTATACATAAAATGTGCCGAAATTTGTTTTATTTAAGGTTTTTACATTTATAAAAATACAATTCTTCAAGTGTACAAATATTTATTTCCCCTACTATATATATATATATATATATATATATATATATATATATATATTGAACAATAAAAAAATATTAAAAATTAAAATCTTCAGACACACTGGGTCGTAGATTAATATTATTTCGTTTTTTTTTTTTTAATTATTTAGATTTATATATATATATATATATATATATATATATATATATATATATATATATATATATATATATATATATATATAGTGTGCGTGTTTGCATGTTAAGTCTATATAATCATCGTAGAGATATGGCACATAACAACACTTTAAACGCACTGCTAGTTTACGGTAATACGTCTGACGACAATGTCATAATAAATGCATTGGGATCGCGCTAATCTGACAAATCTCGATAATACACTTAAGACCAGGACCATACATAATATCAAGACCAGGACCATACATAATATCAATGCTACTGCAGAAAGAAATAATAGCACAATACGGTGTGCGAGGTAGTAGAGGAAAAAAGCAAATATCTACTCGAAGTGATTTAAAATCCAACAGGCATCAACTTCTCTGTTATACATATATATATATATATATATATGCTTGTATGTGTGTGTGTGTGTGTGTGTACATCCTCATGTTTAGCCAACTTTTTTTCATGGTAAGTGTAAATTTAGGCCGTCCTTGGCTACGCTTCAAGGAGAAGCAAATACAATTTAATTGCTGCAAACATCCCTAAAGAGGAGTTCGAACTTGCTGTCGAAAACCGCGCAAACTGGAGACCTGCTGCCAAGGTATAAGTAACTTTGAAAAGAATCGTCTCAACCATCTGAGAGAATTAAGAATTAACGCTAAATCTCGGGTTAATACATCAGATCATACGACGGTCAACCCTTCAGTATGTCCTTCGTGTGGATTTGTTTGCAATTCCCGTGCAAGATTGTTGTCTCATACGAAACATAAACATAAAAACTGAACTGAAAGACATCATTAATATATATATATATATATATTTTTATGTTTAACGTTCTTCTTTATAGATACAAGTATTTAAGTAAATGCTCTGTTTATAATAAACAGTATTAAATAACATTTACCGGCCTGAATGTCCGAGAAATTTTCATAGAAAATATTCGTCCTTTGACAGGATTCGAACCTGCATCCTATACGGAACCGTCATTTACGTTGACGTGCCTAGCCTCTCGGCCACAAAGGAGCGTTCGGTAGGCAAGGTCGAATTTACTGCTTATTTACTCCTACGAACCGGCAGCCAGACACCAACACATATGATTTGATTATAGTGGTGTTGCAGAACCAACAGCTTTTTGAAGGGCCGAATACAGAGACCTCCTGCACTACGTGCCACAAGGACCCCAAACAACCCATTGCAGGTTTTGAATTCAGAGTTGTCCTTCTCCCAGACCACTTGCCATCCAAGGCTATAGAGCCCAGCCTGTCCTGCTAATTACCCATGGCTGGAGGGAGAAGAGGAGGATTCATACCTTTCCAAAAAGGTATTAGCATGTAAGTGAATGGATTCAACTGAAACACGAACTCGGCTCTTATATATATATATATATATATATATATATATATATATATATATATATATATATAAAACAAGTGCTTTTTGGTTTATGCCGTCGAATCTGATAAGGTGATAAATTTTAAGTAATGTTTGTATATATATATATATATATATATATATATATATACATACATTGTGTGTATATATATATATATATATATATGTATGTATATATATATATATATATATATATATATATATATATATACATTGAATATATATATTTATTCAAGAATTTATTACCTGAAGACGGTCGCGAGACCAGAAACACGTGTCGTAAAATTATGTAAAACAAAGCATAATATTTTTTTTCTAAATAAATCCACATTACAACCAAAAACGTTTGCGTCACCTCTCTTCTCTTCTTTTTAATATACACACTTTTCTCTCGTTGGAACCACTACAACATATATATATCGAATATAAGTTTATATCTTACCTCTTACTTGGTCTGGTCTGCCACGAATCTTGCTTGTAGAGATGGGGTTCTTGCTTGAGTTCAGCTTCGTAAAATTCTGGTTCTTAGGAAGCTGTGTCTTTCTCAGTCAGCCCGCTTCGTAAATGATCAGAAAACTCTATTCGGAAGCTATAAGCTTTACGTCTTCCCTCTCCGTAAATAGTTAGAGGACTCTTTTCGGAAGCTATGATCTTTACGTCTACCCGCTTCGTAAATGGTTGAAGAACATCCTTTGTTCGGAAGCTATAGTCACCGTCTAAGTCTGCCCGCTAGGTAAATGTTAGTGAACGTCCTTTCTGTTATGGAAGCGACATCTCATCTCTTTCGCGAACTCTCTCCGGTCCTTACACCCGCCCCGTGTGCCTGTGTCGAATCACTAAGGGGCGATAACCTATATTTTCTATACTGTCACCAAAGCAGAAACCTCATTTCTCAACAGGATGATCAAAAAATATCATTCCAAGCGGTATCGTGAAGAAACTCACAAAACGAGTCCCAATCAGCACGTTGATAGCAGAAAGATAGTCTATTAAATGAGAGAGCAGAAAGAGATATCTGCCGATACTTCGACGTTGTCTGAATTGTCAAGAGAAGAGAGCTTACCTTGCTAAGAGTTACAAAGCATAGGAAGTTGTGGAGAGACATAATCACCCATGCCCTGAAGAAGTAGTTGGATCAACATATCTCGCTACCAACTACGCTAATTAGTATTTCTTCGTACAGACAGCATCAGCGGTAACCGTGAGCTGTCTGTACGGAGAGACCTTTGAAAAGAAAAGAAGTTGATACGAAGTAATTCTAATTTTGACGACGAAGCACTTTCTTTTGTCACGGATACTTGACTCGACATCTGACATGTGGATTAAATCATTGATTGAATGCCCCGCTTTGGAGTTCATTTAGTTCTTTCTTCAGCGTAATTAACGTTGATTCGTGCCGGACAGGGAAGAAACCTGACAGTTGAACCGAGATCAGTTAACATTGCTCAACGGATAAGGTAAGATCAATTACGTTAAACGAACTACCACTGCGTGATTTGATTTTTATTTTCTTTCCTTGTAAACGTCGTAGCCAGGATATTAAATACAAGATGCGTTCAGGACGATTTGCTTAGAAGCGCAGATAAGATACAAAGTCAATGATAAGTCAGAATCCCATGCGAAGATAAAGCAAAATGTATTGGTTTCAGGAAATTGTTTACCGATATTTGCTTCGGTTCGCTTCAAGCTAATTCACGATGCCCTCATGTCTGTGGCATTTTTAAAACAACAAATATTATTGGCCACAATATATTTATTTATTCACTATTTTCATTTATTTTTTTTATTTGGGAATCATTACGTCAACTTGTATGGACTTCAGTTTACTACTGAATAAATATAGACCTGATAACTATCTCAGACTATTCAAATCTATCTATTTCCGTCTGCTCATATCTAGGTAACTATCTCGGTCGGTTCATATCTATATATCTGTCTACTTGTTTTTAATAAATTCCCCTTAAGCAAGGTCATAATGTCACTGAGACGCATGAGGCTACGGGGAGTGAAAGAGAATGGGAAGACTTTTGAAGGAACCGGAAACCCAATTTCTAACCAAGAAACAGGTGATAAACCTCTACTCTTGTTCAATAGGCCGGGTGGGCTGTTAGCCGGACGATAGGTGAAACTATCTACTCCTATTGTTATCTATCTATCTATCTATCTATCTATCTATCTATCTATCTATCTATCTATCTATCTATCTATCTATCTATCTCAGTCTGTTCTTTCTATCTGTCTATCTCAGTCGGTTTATATCGATCTAGTGTTTTTTTTTCATTCATTAACACAACATCTAGGAGCCTCTCTTTCCCCATTGTATGTTCTTTCCGGGTCTGCACAACTTCCTGCCTCGTATCTATCTATCTATCTATCTATCTATCTATCTATCTATCTATCTATTATTGATATGTTATAACCTAGGGAAGGTTACTGAATAGAATATATCAAACGAAAGTTGGTAATAAATGATGATACTTAGGACACGAACAGCACATATGATTCGCCAGCCGAGCGTAGAAGTAGTCAACTGCTAGAAGTGAGTCAAGGGAATTCCATAATGAATCTACAATTGCAGGATATCTACCAACCGTTCCACGCTGTTACATGTAGCACAAAGCCGAATTTAATGTGGGGTATCCGAGCACATTGGCTTGACCAAAAACTCCCCGTAGACCCCGTATAAAACAGGGTCGGGTAGCTGTTTCCCCGAGATGAGACTCTGCCCTCCGACATTGACTCGTCTGGAAATCATCTCTGCCCGGAGGCAGAGAGTTTGACCAGCACAGCCGGAGACGAATCTCTGACTGCAGACCAACATATAGTATATACTACTGTATTTATGTGAATGGGGATATGCACATTATCGTTCATATGTATGCTACATCACTATCTATCTATCTATCTATCTATCTATCTATCTATCTATCTATCCCAGTCGTCTCAGATGAACCTGTTTCCATATTTCATTATCTGTCTATAGAAATCTATTATTGTCTGTTCATCCATTAGGTTGGGTCACAAAGTAATTCAATTATATATTCACCATTATTTAGAGGGGGCTCTTCAATGCCCTTTGAGTAAATTTTCAGTACCTGATTTTCTCTTCTACACCCGGAAAGGATTTGGCATACAAATGAAGATGTGTTAACCCTAGAACATTACCCATGGGAAAATTTTCATATATTTATTTACAATTTTCAGCACCTGATTTTCTTACCTAAATAGTATGTTTTTCAATTCCTATTAATGTTAACTCAATGTACAACGTTTGAAGTGTCTGTATGTAAAATATTTCAAATAAAGATTTATATTTAATTCTTTTGTTGATATTTTCAAAATCGGGTATGATATACCCATGGTTAATAGTGGTGTAACTTTAATGGATGGTTAGTGTTCTAGCGTCAAGAAACCGCACAATCATCTACAACAGAGCCATTTTTTGTATCAGTTTCCAGTCTAATTGCAAGTAAATAGCTTTTTAATGCCAATTCATAAGCGAGATGCAGCTGTTTCTTTTATTAAATAGCGCAAGAGAGTGATTGACAACGGAAAATAGGGTTTTCAGTTTTGATTTCTATTGAGATGGATACAACTATTTTGTTAGACAACTAATATATACCGTTTCGAAATTGGTCATTTTTTTTATTTCCTGGCATACAAGACATTGTATAGTCATTAAGCAGTTTTTGTTTTCTTTCTTTTAAGTACATAAAGTGCAGTACCTCCATGATTATCCGGACATCTTGGGACAGAGGCTGAAAAAAAATATATTCAGATAATTAAAAATTCCAGATAATTGAATATCTAAATCATCAAAAAAGAATGAAAAAAGTCGGTTTTATTAAATAAATTTTATAGTTATGTAATCAAAATAAATTTTCAAACGCTTTGTTTAAAGTTTTGTTTAGTTTATATTTTTATGAAAAAAATGTGTCAAATTTTTGTTTTCTGTTTTCGCGTTTTTCTGTCAATTCCGTCCGAAGCTGGATAAAAGTTGATTTTTATGTAAGGGTCACTTCCGGTTGAAAACGCAACCAATTTAAACATAATCATTGCTTCAATTTTTGAAGAGGACATTTTGAACGTTGAATATGGTTTTCTAAATTCTCAAAACGCTTTCCTGAGATGAAATATTAGAATGACTTTAGAGAGGATAATTACACAGATACAAAGATGTTCACCCTGTACAAATCTCAAAGGCCACACAATGATAGATGATTTATAAAGTATAGGAAATATGTTGCAAGAGGCCATCGAAAGTGAGGTCAAAACAAAAGTATTTAGAAGGAACCGGAAACTCAATGCTAAACAGGCAACAATGGATAAAACTCTACTGCTGTTCAAAATAACAAGGAGGGACATAATGCCTCCAAGTCATAAGGTGCCATTGGAAGTGAAAGAGAAGGAAAATGCTTTAGGAGGAACCAGAAACCCAACTCTAAACAAGCAACAATGAATAAACCTCTACTGTTGTTCAAAATAACTTGGAGGAGATAATATCACCAAGTCGTAAGGAGCCATTGGAAAAGAAAGAGGAGGAGGAAGGCTTTAGGAGGAACCGAAAACCCAATCCTAAAAAGGCAACAATGGATAAAGCTCTACTGCCGTTCAAAAATACTGGAAGTCAATAATACCACCAAATCGTAAGGAGCTATTGGAAGTGAAAGAGAAGAAAAAAGGCTTTAGGAGAAACCAGAAACCCAATCCTAAACAGGTAACATTGGATAAACCTCTGCAGGTGTTTAAAATAACAAGGAGGGACATAATGCCTCCAAGTCGTAAGCGGCCATTGGAAGTGAAAGAGAAGGAAAATGTTTTAGGAGGAACCGGAAACCCAACTTTAATCAAGCAACAATGAATAAACCTCTGTTGTTCAAACTGGGAGGACATAATGCCGCCAAGTCGTAAGGAGCCATTGGTAATGAAAGAGAAGGTAAAAGACTTTAGAAGGAACCGCAAACCCAATCCAAAACAGGTAACAATGGATAAACCTCTACTGCTGTTGTTCAAAATATCTCGGAGGAGTATTTTGGATGATTTCATTTTTTCAGACAACAAAGGATAAACATGGAAGGAGATAACGCAATCAAGTCGTAAGCGGCCATTGGAAGTGAAAGATAAGGAAAAAGCTTTAAGAGGGACCGAAAACCCAATCCTAAACAGGCAGCAAGGGATAAACCTCTAATCCTCTTCAAAAGATATTGGAGGAGTGTGAACCAGACGATATGAGAACACATTTGCTCTTATTGAGGAAAGGAAAAAAAAAGTAAATAGTAAATACAATTTCAGAGCTTAGACTGAGATTATAGGTATATAGAGTTAACGTAGACTTTAGAAGGAATCGGAAAAACAGGAAACAAGGGATAAGCCTCTACTGTTAAAACGACGAGGCTGTTGGGTGCTTTCAATTTTTTATCTGCAATTCACATCCGGATAATGCGATGTCCGGAAAATCGAAGTAGAGATAATCGGGGCGATACTGTACTTGTCAATGAATACATCTTGGCTAATTGTTAAATATGAATAAAATAAGAGCGTCCATATACTTATGCAACGTCTCTGTGTACCATTTCTCAGCAAACTAGCACAACAGTCACTAGGTACATCTCTATATATAAATGTCAAGACTTTCTTTTTCTCTTTGCCATAGAAAACCAGAAAGATTTCGTGTCGAGCTCTCAAATTGGATACGCATATTTGCTGGAACCAGAGAAAAGGTTTTAATGTAAAAACAAATTCGTTCTTCGTAATGAATTCGGAGATCTGCATATTTTGGGTTATGTGGAAATATATCCCTTAGTAAGTGATAGGGTATGCATATATATATATATATATATATATATATATATATATATATATATATGTGTGTGTGTGTGTGTGTGTGTGTGTGTGTGTGTGTGTGTGTACGTATATATATTTATGTGTTTTAGATATATGTATATATATGTATGTGTATATTAACCAGTAATATTATATATATATATATATATATATATATATGTTTGTGTGTGTGTGTGTGTGTATATATATATTTATGTGTTTTAGATATATGTATATATATATATGTATATTAACTAGTAATATATATATATATATATATATATATATATATATATATATATATATATATATATGTGTATATTAATATAGTATATATATATATATATATATATATATATATATATATATATATATATATATAATTTCTGTTTTACATGATAAACAAGAAAAATGTAATTCTCACTAAACATTTTTCTCCTCAAAAAATATTTTTTCCATGCCCTTTCTTAATTGGAAAATTACCAGAAAGAAGTGAAATCTATTTTGTTTTTCTTTTATGCAACTATAAAGAAAAACAGAAGAACATTAAAACTTTAATGACGTTTTATTCATTGAAATTTGACTTCTTCCCATAAGTGATGTGCAGACATTTCTTTTATAATCGAGTAGTTCCAGGGTCAGATAACTATGCCTTCCACCACAGCTAGTAATTGCTTTTGTACGGAAATTAACATTTGTTGAAGGGGTATATTTAGTGACAGTTATTTAGTATAATATTAGTTCAGAGAATTATTGATGCATGGGAATTTCTTCACGCAAAAAATGGGTAATGAATATACAAACAATTACAGTCATTTAACAATATATTTTATTGCCTTAGCAAACTAAATAGAAGGAACACAAAAAGGATGAATGAAGGTGTGTGGGATTGATTGACTGTTTGGTTTTTACGGCTTTTTCAGGTTATTTAAAGCCGGAAAATATTTTTTAGATTGTAAGAATCTTTTGGAGATAATAATGATTTACTGACAAAAATCCTGCTATTTAACCCATAGCTGGGAAAAGAAGTGGATCCATACCTTTCCCAATAGTATTTGCACGTTAGTGAATATGAGGAAACCGACTAGATTGGAACTCCGCTCACCGACTTCTCATTCCCAGCCGTTATCTATTACACCACCTGCGCATCCAAGCTTACAGCACTGGTGTTGCCATGCGGTCACCCATCTATGTACTGACCAGTCTCGATGTTGATTAACTTCGGTGGTCGTATGAGAACCGGTGTTTCAACGTGATATGGTCGTAAGCCGTGTGTGTGTGTGTGTGTGTGTGTCCGTGGATATATCCTCTTGTCCTGTGTACGTGTATGCAAAATTCCTGTGAAAGATTGTCAGAGACTTTTGAGAAGATTTATTTGTTGGTTGGTAGAATTATTGGCAAAGTTTAACATTCGTCTTCGCAAAAAAAAACAAAAAAAAAAAAACAAATAGATTTTTTTCTTTTGACACCATTATTATTGTATGCTTCTTTAACAAATTCTATTGTTTTAAATAACCTTTTTTTGGTCTATATTTCGGAGATGATGCATTGTAATTATTTACTACACTATTTACATTATTCTGACTGATGTTCTCATTTTTATTGTCATATTCACAATGTTTCGGCCGTTGTACTCTCCGGCCTTCTTCGGGTGATATACGTTGAAATTTCGAATCGAACCCTTTATTTCGTCTACAGCGGTAATTTGTTCTAGTCCAACGTGCCATGTCTTTTCCCCGTCGCAGTTTCAGTCATTTCACTTTAGTAACTCAAGTCCCCAAGTTTTTGTGCACCTCTGCTATTAGTAACTGTAACTAAACACAAACGACAAGTAACTGTAACTGAAGACATAACAATAAAGAAACTGTAAATAAACACAAACGACAAGTAACTGTAACTAAACACATAACAATAAGTAACTGTAACTAAACACACACGACAAGTAACTGTAACTAAACACATAACGATAGGTAACTGTAACTAAACACAAAACGATAAGTAACTGTAACTAAACACATAATGATAGGTAACTGTAACTAAACACATAACAATAAGTAACTGTAATAATAAATTTTGAGTATTTCTGGATATTTCTTTTATCTGCTCTCGTCACTTGAATTCACTAAATCAGGTTTCGGGCATCTGGATTTATACGTTTTTTTTTTTCTTGAGAAGTGACAGCAAACATGTTTAACACTATTTATTTAATAGACAGTTTATTTACAAGAATAGTGTTTAATACTTTTGTTGTCAATTCTCGAGAAAAATGCAATGCTTAAATCTAGTTTCATATGTTTGGGTTTCATAAAAATTCTAAAGATTGGTTCCACTAATTCCAACCTTCACGGCAAGGACACGCCATGCGACTTACATAGTAGCAAACCACCCACACTCCCTCTGTATTCCATGAGGGAGAAGTAAGTTCCACTCTAACAGCTTCTTACCACGAATTGCTGGTATTTGGAACCAACTCCCGAGAGGATGTTTCCCGATCACGTCAATCTTAACCTGTTCAATGCTAGGCGTAACTGTTATCTTCCACTCCTATCCGCACAAATTGCCTCCTAACGTACCACTCTAACTTAAGTGTCAAACGCCTTGTAAAGGGTGGATTTTACTGTAAAAAAAAAAAGAAAGAAAAGAAGAAGCTTTTTAAAGGAATAAAAAATTTGTCGAGGGAGTACCGTATTTTTCCGGCTTGCAAGACGCACTTTTTTACCTAAAAAGAAATACCCTGAAAAATACGTGTGCATCTTTCAAGACGAATGTAAAGCAACCTCCAGGCTCAAGTAAGCTTGGACGGTCACCTAATTGACTGATAGGGACGTAAATTTGTATGTTGAGTCATTACACTATAATGTTAGCTATCTAATTCAGTCTTTTATATGATGTAACCTCAGTACTTAGTTGTTACAAGTATTTCCAAGACTATAACCCTTCCTGGAGCCGAGCCACAAGCTTAAACATGCCATGTTTACTAGCAGCGACGGGTGCCTTTCTGCTCTTGACTATTA
This sequence comes from Acanthosepion pharaonis, assembly GCA_903632075.3. Lineage (NCBI taxonomy): Eukaryota > Metazoa > Mollusca > Cephalopoda > Sepiida > Sepiidae > Acanthosepion > Acanthosepion pharaonis. The sequence goes on from CAHIKZ030003216.1 coordinate 2,868,937, forward strand.
TGTCATTGCCATACAAACAAATTCGGACGAGTGATTAATGTAAACAATACGTGACCACAGTATATGAGGTACGCAAGGTGAATGTGTTGTATGAGATTGACTTTTTTTTCTTAGAATTTTTTTCCAATATTAGGTCTCGTCTTCCAAGCCGGAAAATACGGTATGTAGTAATAGCGGTGTCAAGGGAAAAACTGTCCCTTGAACACACCGTTTTTTTTTTTCTGTTTTTTTTATTTTATTTCGGATATGAATGCTAAACTTTACCAAATTATTAGATACGTCTGTGTATTTAAGTAAGGTTAGGTCATTTGAATACCGAATCGTATTCTATGGTGATTGTCTAAATGTAGCTTAGATGTGTACAAGGCCGGAAGTATGGGGTACCCAATGAGGATGGAACTCACTATTCAGTTCTGATTGATCATCTGAGACAAGATTGCTAACCATTACACCACGACGAAGTGGCCCTGCTTCGTATTTTATGTTCTGTTCAATGAGACACGAATCTTGTTGAGGACTAGAAAGTTTCCCACTGAGGAACGAAACATCTCCTGTTTCTAAGACTATCTGCAACTAAAAAGGAAAAAATAGAGAAACTTTTGCCTCCTTTTATTTATAGACTGTTCAGGCAACACTACCTAGTGATCGTTAGCAGACGATCTTTGACAGACAAGTGGGGGTAATCCTACGGTTTACGCATTTACTTTTAATGTTTAGAGTTGCTGAAAATTATCTTGAATTTAATTTGCATCAAAGTTTGTAAAATAGACATTTTTATTTGCACAGTTCATTTCTTTTATCTTGTGTGGAGAGAATTTGAAATATCAAGTTATGCTTTGCTTTTAACGTAATTGTGAGACTGTTTCCATACAGGGAATATACGACATTCACTGAATAGTCAGCATTACTTTAGGTTCAAATTTATAAACTCTATTTTATTTAGTTTTATTTTCAGGCAATTAGACTTCACATGCGCAATAACTGTTATTTCTCTTCCTAGTATTGATGGGAGTTTCCTGTTATTGCTTTTGCTTAAGGAAGCATAGAAACTTCACATCTTCATTATGTCGTTTCTAGTTAAAGATGCTACGCATCCATATTTATTGTTGTTGCTGTTGAAGGTCATGTCTTTTCTTCGCTTTTTGATAAAGTTCACTAAGATTATGTAGCGCCATTCTAGGCTCTAATAAAAAGGTTAGACATGAAAAATCCATTCGCCTGAAAACCTTTTTAATCACTGATTTGAGAAAACGGCTGTCTACAGATGAGAGTTTGTACATTTTTAATCAGTTTCTATAGATATTATGGGCAACCCGCGGCGGCGTAATAGTTAGCAAGCTTGTCTGTCTAGAACAATTACGACTGAGTAGTGAGTTCGATTCTCACTGAGCGCCCCATACTTTCGGCCTTGTGCCACATCTAAGCTACGCTTGGAAAATCACTATTGATATTATTGAATAATAAAAACAGCAGTTATCATCCTCAGTAATAATAAATCGTTTTATCTCTATATATAAAACAGAGGATGTATGTGTGTGTCTGTCTGTGTGATACCTTTTCACTTGAGATCCATCCAGCCGATTTTGACCAAACTTGGCATATACATTGTACAATGTAAGATATAGATTCTTAGCCTAAAAAATCGATAATTAAGAATCGATAAAGCCTATCAAGATTCGATGAATTCAACTTTTTTCCTCCGATTTCGTTCAAACTCAGTATGTTGGTTAATTACATCATGACGAGCTCATTGATACCTCATTTTTTTTTATTTCTAAGCCACTGCGATTAGCGAAAAACGAAAAATCGATTTCAACACAAATCAATTTCAACACAAATTTTAAACTAAAAAGTTTTTCAATTTTCAAGTAATCTAATATAAACTTCATTCAATTGTAGCCAACAATAAGTTGATTGTTTAACAGTCTTGTAACTTGATAATTGAGTCCACCCATACAGTGAAAACCCCGCGTAAATAGCGAAAAATGGCGATTTTCACTGCTTTCTTTCTTATTTTTTGTTGATCTTTCAACCAATTTTCATCAAACTTAACAATTGTTTTATAAATATATTCTCTTTTACATCTCTGGTAGCACATTGACACGTTGAATTTCAAAAACTTCAAAATAATTGTGGGCAGAAGTGGATCTTCATGTTGCTTGTTTTACCCCTTCATGTCCTTGGCTAATTTCGATTGAATAAATACAAACTACTTCTGTTATATCAGTAATTGCAGTAATTCAAAATGTTTTTTTTATGAAAGTACTTTAAAGTAATTGAAGAAAATAGACTCTGTTACATCTAAACATGATGCTGTTTTTGCTCCATTCTAATTGAACGCTTTTTTTCTGATTGACCAGCCAGGTATGGCTGCTAGTTATTAATATAACTAGCTACGATCCAAGAAACAGTTACCTCTTATAGATGCGCACTTCTTCTTCTTCTTCTTCTTCTTCTATATGACGTGTCCCTTCAGGACGCTGGTGATCATGATGATCTCAACAATTTTCTGTACTTGGAAGATCTTAATAAATGTATCTTTTTGCTAAACCATGTTCCGCCATCCATTTACTCAAACTCTCCAGCTCGGTCATGCTTTGTTTTCCTCTGTTCCTCTTCCTTTCAATCTGTCCTGTGAGTATCACATTTTCCAAACCCTCTTTCCTCATTAGGTGCCTTCCTGATGTTAAATATAAGGGTCCCTTTTATTTCCATTTTCTCTAAAATTTCGACTTTGCTCACCTGTTCGATCCATATTATCCTCAGCATCCTTCTGTAGAACTACATTTCTGTAGCTTCAAGTTTCTTCCCCGTCTATGAGGAGATTGTCCAGCGTTCACTGCTATATAGGAGGACTGATATTACGTAACAGTTCAGTTCTCTTTTCTTTTTTTGCTAACGATTTTTTGTGTCTTAATACTCTGCTTAGCTTTTGAAAGGCATCTTTGGCTATCCCAATGCGTCTTCGGATTCCAATGTCGAACTTTCTGTCTTCCCATATATTTAAATTATTGTGCGTGTTTGCTTTTGGTATTTCCAATTTGTAATTTTCATCTTGGGTTGTTCCTTTTGTTAACAAGTATGCAGTCCTTTCTTCTCGCTTTCCTTCACTACATTCTGTAGGTGTTCTTGTAGTTTTTTTTTTCTGTGTCTGCTATCAACACTTTGTCATCTGCATATCTTATGTTTGTTGCCTCCAATAATGACTCCGACTAGAACTTTTAGCTCTATCAGAATCGCCTCAATATATAGGTTGAATAAGTCCGGTGAGAAGACCCGCCCTTGTCTTACACCCCTTTACATTTTTGTATATTTGCTGAATTCATTTTCTATCCGTATGCATCCGACTTGCTGTCAATTCATGTTGTGGATTAATTCAATATTCTAACCCAAATATATCACGGTTACATAGCATTCCCTCATCGTTGGGCATGACGATAAACTACACCCAACAGCAAGGTTTTGAACCACCTCTTAATTGCTGACCAGGAGTGGTCCGGTTCCAGCTATGGGCAAATATTTAACCCCTAAACTGGGGTCAAAAATATTTTCTAATACCAGCAATACATTATTACCAGTAATACTTTTTTTGGAAAAAATATTTCCAACAATATATTTAAAAAAAAAAAAAATTACCAGCAATACATTTTTGAAAAAAATATTAACAAAAATACTTTTTGAAAAAAAAAATATTACCAGCAATAAAAATCTTGTCGGCATTAAATAATGATTATCGAGGCAAATTTTTCACACAGTAGGTTACCATTCCTTTTTGCGGTAGACCATCTATAGAAACCGGTCTGTCCTGCTATTTACCTGTTAATCCACCGTGACTCCTATAACCTAGTAGTCCTATTATTAATATAATATGCTGTGATCAAGTTTAGAACAGTTATCCAGCGTAGATGGGTACTTCAACTAGTCTTTACTAATTATCGAATCCGAAAATTATGACATCTATTTTTATGCAATGTCTTTGTAGTTTTCTTTCAGTATAATAAATAGAAACAAAATAAAAAATAAAATAAAACAAAAAATAAAAATAAACCAAATAAAAAAACAAAAAAAAAAATAAATAAAAACAAAACATAATTCGAAAAAGTAGGAAAAATAATTTGACTGAAAGCTTCCCTATTTTTCAAATAATCAGTGAATTCAAACAACTGAATTATAGTACATAGAATATGTTTTTACGGTTTATCAACCATTTTGTGGGTTATTCAAAGTCGAAATATATCTTGGATTGTAAGTATAATTTATTTTGTGATTAAATATTTGCATTAACAATCTTTTGAAAATAACGATTTTTCCAGATAAAAGTATTACTATTTAACCCATATCTGAAGGGAGTTATGTGAATGTAAAAAAAAAACCTGATAATGTAATTTCCCAAGGCTATTTATGCGTAGGCGAACTAACGATAACGCGTATGGGGAAAAACTTTTGAGTGAAGAGAGAATCAGGTAACATGAATAGAAAGTGTTCAAACCCAGGTAAAAGCATGTTGATATTCATTTTAGATAGAACCTTTTACCTGTCGTAACATAATCTTTCAGCCAACCATTCTCTTATCTCCCTGTATGTGTGTGTGTGTTTCTACGTATTTAGAAAAGCATAAATAAAGAAACAATTTATAAAATGCTGGTTCGTGTAAACGTCAGGGAAACATGAGGATGAAAATAGCGTGCTAGAAGTCTCAGCCAATCACTGAAAAGCAGAGATTTGTTCCGACCACACCGGAAGTGGTATCCGACTCTAATGGCATCGTCTTTCGGAAATCAAATGATAACAGCAAAAATGCTGATTCGAGTGATCGATAACTGATCGATAAATCAAATGAGGTCAATGAACTACAGAAAAGATTGTGTTAGTAGGGTGCTTGGTACCTGGAAAAAAATGAGTGAAAAGTGAGATGAATATATTTTATGTCAAGTTCTTGGTATTTTTTTAAAGATATTTGTAGAGTTAAAAGGTGTTTCATAATAAAAACCGACTTTTTTTTTGTGAAGCGCAGAAAACATCATATCAAATTACGATCAATATTTCTCATTGATTTCTCACCAGAAGCTTCACGAAATCAGAACTAGATTTTAGCGATTTTTAAAACATTAAGCAAGGAGATAATGCCACTAAGACGCAAGGGGGGGTAACTGGGAGTGAAAGAGAATGGAAACAAGTTAGGAGGAACTGGAAATCCAACCCTAAACAGGAAACAATATATAAACCTTTACTCCTGTTCAATAGACGGGAAGGAGTGTACACCTGGCGATAGGCGAACCGATCTACTTCCTGAATATTTTGCCGTATTTTTTAGATAAGAAATTATCCTTATTCGGCTATTTTGCTGTTTGGACCAGTATGTTTATCTTGATTGTTATACTCCCAGCACTTGCCAGACACTTCTTTTCTGTTAGAATCTGTTGTGCACATTTATAAATGTACAATGGACGCACTTGCCTCTGTATTGAATATTTCTGCCATATCTGGGCTAGTGCTCTGGATATATATCTCAAGATTCTAGACAAAATCCAAAGAAAGTTCTGTAATATTATCGGTCCTGACCTGGCATCTCGACTTCAATCACTTTCCCATCACCGTAAGGTGTCTTCTGTCTTTTCCATAAATATTTTTATGGCAGTTGTTCTAATGAGCTCGCCTCCTTGGTACCTTGACCGCATGAATTTAAGCGTACTACTAGATTGGGAACAGAGGGTGATGGGAAAGTGATTGAAGTCGAGATGCCAGGTCAGGACCGATAATATTAGTGAACTTTCTTTGGATTTTGTCTAGAATCTTGAGATATATATCCTGAACACTAGCCCAGATATGGTAGAAGTATTCAATGAAGAGCCGAATGGTAGATTTATAAATGTTCAAGATGGATTCTGACAAGAAAAACTTCCAGGCACGACACAGTGAACCTTTCATTTGAAAGTTAATTACTTTGATTTATGATTCCCACTTATCCTCAAAGATCTCAAACCAATTCCTCGCAACACAGTTTTGTCTTTCTTTTCATTTTAACCTGAGGAAGCCAAAAAGAGAATACGCTCTCCGGCGAAAAGAGTCAACAATAAAATTTTCCACATGGTCTCATCATTTCACTCGTATATATATATATATATATATATATATATATATATATATATGCGGCATTTAGATGAAGGTGCTCAATACCCATGATAGAGCTACTAACAGATGTGGTTGTATGGAGAATTGTTTGTGACCTTACACTTCAAGATTTCGCGATTCGCAAAAGCGTGAAACAACTCTCCATGCAACCGCACACACACACACACACACACACACACATATATATATATATATATATATATATATTTATAATGAATATTGTCATTATATCTGTGTTGATGTATATCGGAGAAATTTTCATATATATATATCAACACAGATATAATGACAATATTCTCCACACGTGACAAATACTGACGTTATTTTCAGTTAACAATATGAAAATAGCGTTTTTCTACATTCCAGTTGCTAGGAACATTCTGTTTTTTGTTACCTTGTTCAATTAAATTCATTTCCTAATTTGCTTTGATAAAGTCCACATTGGACAAAACGCGTCAGCAATTACTAGTTTTCCTATTGTCATTTTTATTCATATATATATATATATATATATATATATATATATATCTGGTGTAACAGCAAAATTGTCCATCCTGCAAAATGTTCAATATCTAAAAAGCCACTAAACCAACTGAATTTGTTTTTTGCAGTTTTTGAAATAACTTATTTCGCCATCTTGACACGATTTGTCGTAAGAATCACTGAAAAACCCTTTGAGTTATTAACCTAGAAAGAGAACATGTTAAAATCGTTTTGTGTCGGAACCGCTATCTTCTCAAATGAGCAATGGTGAGAGGAAAAATCATTCAGGCCTTCAATAATGATACCAACATTCATACTCGGGCTTCAATCTTCAGAGTCCATTCAAGAACCATCAAGGGAACGGTGAATAAGTTTTAAAAAATAGAGAACAGTAGAGAGGGAACTGGATCAGAAGATCACAACAGGAAGAGTGATCACCGTTTCAAATTAGAGATAAAGAGATGTATTAGAAAAGATCCAACCCAATCCATAAGACGTTTGGCACGTGAAAGAGGAGTTTCTCCTATGACAGTTCAAAGAACAGTGAAAAAAGACTTGAAAATGAAATCGTACATGAAAAGTGTGAGGCACCTTGTTACTCAAGTACAGAAAGTTAGAGCGTTCTAGAATAATATATATATATATATATATATATATATATATATATATATATAAATTTGAACATAATTTCAATCCTTCCCTATGATTAATTAATGATTAATATGTCATTTTTGTTTATGATCCATTTCATTACGATTCTCCTGTTAAGCTTGGAAAATAATTATACATTTGCATTGCTCAAAGTAGAGCCCAATAGTGTTATAAATCCTCAGAGAATTCCATTAAGATATCTTTAATCATTCTAAGACACAGCGTTTCAGAGCTTAATCTAAGAGATGGAAATGTTTTGCTTTTACACTATTTGGAGAATTTTGGTCTTACACCCGGTATATATATATATATATATATATATATATATATATATATATATATATATATCATCCACAACAGACTGTTTCGCTGTATCACAGCTTATCAGTTTGGCTAGACGTCCGTTTGCCTTTAGCTAGGATTGAAATCCGGCTGAATTGGCGTCAGTTGGAGATTCTACAACTAAGCCGTCAGCGCACGACAAGGATTAAGCGTATTTATTTTTAGATAAACACACAGTGACTGAGAGGTCTTAATTCGCTTTACCGAAGAGTCTTGCTATATTAGCCGTAATAGTCACTGTTTACAAACCCATATATATATATATATATATAGTCACTGTTTATATATATACATTATATATATATGGATTTGTAAACAGTGGCTATATATATATATATATATATATATATATATATATATATATATATATATATATAGTGTATTTGTGCAGCAATCCGTCTTTTGTTATCATTGAAGACGGATAAGACTCTCCGATGAGTTTTTTATATATATTTCTCTTGCATGCTCACAAGACCTTTTCCTTTTGGGGAACAGAATGTGAAAGGACTGTGCAAATGATCTTTGGCTCCGAGCCATATTTAGGCCGTGATCATAATTAATGTTATTGTGCATACTGTACTATTGCTAAAAAAATCACTATGACAGTCTGCATATTGAGACAAGCAAAAACATCCTTGATAATGGCTAACAGATTAGTCGAACGCGCTCTGACACAAAGATCATTCGGACAGTTCCTGCACACTCTATGTCCCACGCCCAAATCTCTTGTACACATGCAAAAATAAAAAATAAAACATATAATCGCAGTGCCTTATCAGTCATATATCATGTATATAATGCGTTAAAAATTCCCTTCCTCTGCCGTGCGCCGAAAGCCTAAGGGTAAGTGTCTCTGACTTATGCCAAATCAGTGGTTTCGATCGGATGTATATCCAAACTGATGAGATGCAACAAAACAGTCTGTGGATGAATATATATATATATATATATATATATATATATATATATATATATATATATATATATATGTGTGTGTGTGTGTGTGTGTGTGTGTGTGTGTGTGTGTGTGAAACAACGATATATATTTTTATATCAAGAACAACATTGGGGAAGATGTATGACAGAATGGAAAAAAGTTTACTTATTAAGCATTTCGTCCTTCACGACTTCATCAATCTAAATTTGTTACGTTGGTACAACTCCACATGCCACGGCTAGCTGAAGATTTTAGATTTCCTTTTTTTATATCTTGCTGAATTCATTTAATCTTTTTCTTTTTCTTTCCATCCCTTTTTTAGTAGATATCCCACACTGTAATAATAGAAGTTCTGCCAGGAATGGTGAAATGTTGTAAGAGCCAGAACGCAAATTTACTGTAGATACCCTTGCGATCAAGGCACGCTCTAAACATTTTCGTCGTAGTGAATCGCTTTCTCCTTTGATCAGAGTAGAAATTTTTATGCCAAATTTGTGGTCAGTCTGGTTATGGTGGGCAACACATTTGACGTATTGTTTTGTAAAATGTCCCTTTTGTGTTCATATGATCTTTTATTTAGATTCCTTGAGGTTTCTCCTATATATTTTTGTGATAATCATTACTGACGATGAAGTAAACTCCATCTTCATGTTTTAGCTTATTGTTATGTTTAGTATTGACTAAGTCAGTTATTGTTTTAGATGTAGTAGCAACAAATTTTATGTGCAGTTTAGATAGATTCTTTTCGATAAATTTAACTTATAAAGACATTCTGATGTCAAATAACACACTACTGAATTCGTCGAACCACTCCACAAACGTTATTTAGGAATCACACTCTCTGCTTATAAACTACAGACTTTTTTCTTTATCTTTTGATGACATTTATTTATCTTTTAACGTTGGCGAATTTTCACGGAAATATTTTCGAATTTCTTAAAGCTTTTGACATTAATGGACATTTTTTTTTTTACTTTTACTTCTTCGTGTCTTGTTAGAGTTAAAAAAAATACTTAATTATTTATTCCCCGTTCTCCCGCCCGTTTATTAGATTTCTCTAATTTATTCAACACCCACACATATGACCTTAGTTTTTAATTAGCACCCAGGAGCACGTGTCAGGCTATGGACTTACTGGTCCATTTTCGTGTAGATGTACACACACACACACACACACATATATATATATATATATATATATATATATATATATATATATATATATATATATTCGACTCTCGTATGAGAGTCAAGTATATCAGTTCCTAGGAACCGACAGATTTGATTATAGTTATGAAGGTTTTATGCCCAACCATCCACACATGCTGAAGAGACCTGGTGCACTACGTGCCACACAATCTCCAAATGACCCTCCGCAGTTGTCCTTCTTCTAGGCCAATTGCCATTCAGTTGCCATCCAAGGCTATAGAATCCAGTCTGTACTGGTATTTACCCATAGCTGGAGGGAGAAGAATATTCATACCTTTCTGTTATAGTGGAACACACCTATTCTATAGTTAATAGACTCTGTCACCTAAAATAAGTAGGAGTAGTGGAAGTCGCTCAGGGTTCGGTCAGTCAGTCGATGCGACCACAACTAGATTTCTCTGCGTCATTACCTATTATATCAAGTTCCTAACGTTTTGTACGTCGAACCTATTTTAGGACCGACTTAGTACATATACAAGCCTCCACTGGGAAATCACTCCATAACACTTTCCTAAAGAGAATTACCATGTAAGTAAATATAATGAATTGATTGGAATTCGAACTCGGCTATGCGATTCCTCAATCTAAGCTATTACTCCACCGTGCCTCCTATTATATATATATATATATATATATATATATATATATATATATATATATATATATATATATAAATTTGATATAATATATATATATATATAAAAATTTGATCGTAGCTAATGAAACCAGAATATATATACATATATATATATATATATATATATATATATATATATATATATATATATGTGTGTGTGTGTGTGTGTGTATTCTGGCTTCATTAGCTACGATCAATTTTTTTTCTATTTTTTGCTATGTCGGTTTCTTGTTTTTAAATTTATCCCGTCTTTACGCGTCATTATTTTTTTTTTAACTGTTGTCTTCACGCGTCAGTTCGTGTCGTCATGTTTTGCTGTAATGAAAATTATTTTGCATATTTATTCCTAAATGTGATAACATTTTTTGCTGGGTGATTCTTTTATGCTTGTAGAAAATGGAAACAAAAAGATCAAATAATTAACATCAGAAAGAGACAGTTGAGGTTTCTGGGGCACATAATGAGGTAGGAGGGCGTGGAAAATTTGATACTCACAGGACAGATAGAGGGCAAGAGGGACAGAAGAAAACAACGCATAGCAAACTTTGAGGTCTTAAATAAATGGATGACGAAATAGAACTTTGGAGAAATAAGAGGAAGACAAAGTTTATTAAGAGCGTCAAAGAAGAGAAAGTTGTGGTATAGCCATGATCGTCTATGTCCTGTGGTCGACTAAAGAAGAGAATAAGTTTTCTAGTATTTTTCGTCGTTTTTTTTTTTTTTTGCAGTTTATGTGATGTAATGTTTTTGCGTTAAAGATTTGTAAGATTACTTCTGCTTTATTATTGTATTTGTGATTGATATGTGATTTAATTGAATTGTTAATCGACGAGGTAATGTGGTAGTTGTGTAACCGATATATGTGTTGTTCGAATTATTATTATTATTATTATTATTATTATTACTGAGACATTCGCCAAATAGGTAAACTTATTTATAGGCAACATTGGCTTGTTGAAGTTTAGGCTTTTTTAATTGAATCATTGTTGGGGATCATGTTGGAGTCTTAGGTACTGTTTAAGATATGATTATGATTTGTTTCTTTTTATCGTTATGCGATATTTATCTCTGTGTATTGTTTTTTTTTTTTATATATATATTTTGTCTTCTAAGTTCTGGTTTATGTTTCATTGTTCTTTTTTTCAATCTATGGAAAGTTTCTTTTAATCATTTCACCCCAAGCAAGGCAATAAAGCCACTAAGGCACAAGCGGTCACCGACTGTGAAAGAATATGAGAAAAAGAAAATATTATTAAGGAGAGCGAACAATAAAAGAACATGATTGTATCATATTTTGATACTGCATTCTTACGGTAATATTTATTTTAATTTTTTTTTTTTTACCGCACCGAAATTTATAAATTGCCTTCTTTTAACATGCTCGTTTTTGTCACTCTAATAAAGACAAAATTGCAAATTTGGACAGTTAAATTATCAAATGCTATTTGTATGCACTAAAGTTACCATAGTGTTTATTTATTCACAACTATGAAAGTAAACATTCATCTTGCTTCACTAGGACCAAGATCCGTGCAAGAACGGGCGATTACAAATTCTTTTTGTGAGAGGAGCTAAAATACATCCTTCTGTTCTCTGGACGAGATTTGCAAAAAGCTTTTTATCCACTAGGCGAATGGTGTACATTTTATGATTTTTGATACCTTTGAATAATTCAAATATCGGTTTGTGTTGTGGAAGCTAAGGACAGGCTGGCCTTATTGTGAAGTTGAAACAAATGACACCTGCGTACTGAGCAACCCAGGGCAACAGCAACGAAAATATCAGCCGACGAAATATGGTCACAAACATCCTTCTTGTTTACAAACCACGTCTCCTTATCAAATTACAACCACAAATTATCTTCTTTATTTTTCAAAAAAAAAAAAAAAATCGTGTGTATACTTTGGTTTTTTAAAAATGAAGACAGCACTCGGCCATTCTCAAATGTATTAAATGACTTTAAGAGTGAATAAAATACAGTCTGTAAGCGAATAACACTTGTCTCTTAGTGCAATTGCAATCCAAACAGGATCCTCAACTTTCTTTTTTGAAACACTTCAGCTAGTCTGCTTCAGGCAAATATAACAATCTTAGCCTTCAAGGAACTACCTAGAGCTAGTAGAACCCTAGATTCGACTTAATTCACTTTCTGGTCTTTTCTTGCAGGATGAGTGAGAACTGTGTTTATATATGGGGCCTGTCGATTTTTCTAGTTGAATTGTACACCTATATTGCTTATGATACATTATTGTACATGAATAGGTTACAATTAAATTTGTATTTTATATGAATGCTACCTTACGAAAATTAAGATGTATTAGAGTGGGGGGTATCATGGATTCGGGGGTGCACGAGCCCTGCTTATCTGTATATAATAATGAATAACTACTCGTTTTCGAGCACACCCGTCTGCAATAGTGGCAAGCAAATCCTTATTACAGACGCCTACTCAACTGTGGTTTATACTGCAACTATGCCGAGCGGACCTAAGTTGGTTTCTGGGGGAGAGCGATCAAAGTCAACAAGTTTTTGGGTTTTTTTAACAAGGCCAGTATGCTCAAAGCCTCGGTCACGATGACTTGTGAGATCGTGCTAGCACAACCATCGGCGCCTTCCGAATATATATATATATATATATATATAGAGAGAGAGAGAGAGAGAAAGAGTGAAAAAGAGAGAGTGGGAGAGAGTTATTGATCTTGATATTTATTAATAAAATTACTGATCTTGACATACGTCAAAATATAATTTTACGTCTAATGTTAGTTGTTATTATTGTTATTGTTGAGGGGTTCTCCCCTTTTTACACAAATGGACTCATCCAGTATATACATATACTACTGCTACGTGAAGACCCGAGAGACAGAGCAACAGAGGGTGAAGGTAACAGGCAGATAGAACGAACGTAGCAAACACGAGTTACCGTGAGCGAGCACGTAGAAGTCATACAGCGATACTTCAATACCAAAGACTGTATATATATATATATATATATATATATATTGTTACTAACCCGCATTCCTGAAACTACTAACTTTCATTACCAGTTTGTATTATTACGTTAATACATTATTTTCATATATTCATTCTTGGCGTTTGTTATTTCTTGGTACCGGATTTCATCCCGGAATCCAATAAGAGTTTTTTATATATATATATATATATATATATATATATATATATATATATATATATATATATATATATATATATATATATATATATATATATATATATATATATATAGAGAGAGAGAGAGAGAGACTGTTCCGTTGATTATTTTTGTTCAGCGACAAATAATTTTCTATGGGCTATTTAATCCTGGAATCTGAATAGTTTGTACTATTTGTGGTGAAATACTAATGGTTTCATTTATAGTTTATACTTTTATTTGAAATAGATACATAGATATAAACAGACTGAAATATATATAGAGATAGATAGATAGATATAAACAGACTGAGAATGATAGATAGATAGATAGATAGATAGATAGATTGATTTCTTGTGGGGAAAAACTATTTTCCACCCTAAAGCCCGTTTTCCACAGATGAAACTTTGCAAGCCTCTCTCTGCTTTGTCGCTATTTCCATGGAAAGAGTTCAGGTTAATTACATTCCTTAGTTTCACCAGACCTTACCTTCATGGCTAAGTGCTTACATACCACGCACATTGCAGCGAATCACTCTTATTCCATCCATATTCCACTCGAGTAGCATCTTGCCAACGTGGAACCGACTCCCACAACCTTGCTTCCCCAATCACAGCAATCTTAACCTGTTCAAGACTAGTATTTACCATTATCTTCCCCTTCCTTAACCGCATAAAATAAACCGGCCTTATTAGTTAGTATCTTGATGGGTGACCGCTTGGGAGTATCAGGCGCCGTAAGGTTGGATGTGCGGGTCTCGTAATGGATAATGGCTGGGAATTGTTAATCGGAGAGCCGAGTTCCAATTCTAACTGGGTTCGTTATATTCACTGACATGCACATACAGTATCTGCGAAATATACGGAGCCTCGAAAACCGAGGGGTCTCAAGAAAATACCTTTACAGGTTTTGTTCGGGGGGGGGGTCTTTACAAAAAGTAGGGAGCGAAATTACGAATCGTTATTTTATCGAAAAAAATACAAAGATGAAAAACCAGTTCCAAAGCAGCTTAAAAAGTGCATTTTCCGAACTTTCATTGAAGCAAAATGCACGATGAGTTCCTCAAAGTTTAATTCTCGGGCCAAATCACACTCGATCGCAACGGTTGCTAAGTAAGACATGTTCTTTAAAAAGTCTTGTAAGGCATGCTGGGAAAAATCAAACTTTTTCTGGCGTGAACGAGTTTGATTTTTCTCAACATATCCTTCTTCAGACTCTTTGGCTCAAAGTAATCTGAGTGCCAGACCTCGGAAATTCTCCCCCCACCCCCAGTACTGCGCACATATCTTTAGGTGATGCGTGAATCCACCTCTTCTCCCACCAGCTATGGGTTAATTAGTAAGATTGGTATCACTGAAAACATTCGGGCCTTGTACAGGTTGAATATAATTGTAAGAAAAAAGGGTCTGTTGGAATCGATGATAACACAAGGAGAATATCATGTAGATAAAAGCAGGATAAATTTTGTTGTTGGATAAAAGCAAGAGAAATTCGAATGAAGAATTTTAGACCAAATAAAAACGATCAAAAATCGAAGACGTTTTGAACTCATGTATGGGATAATCGTCGAAAAATGCAGAAAGAAAAGCAGTAGGAATGAGGATTTAGGCAAAATGCGGGGTAATACACACAATGTTGGTTCTTGGAGGAGTCGAGTTAATTTTGTGTAAGCGTCATGGTTGATTGAAAACAGATTTTTTTTGTTGAAATTCTCATTATTATTATTATTATTATTATTAGAGGAAGGGGCCAAATATTGTAACTATATCCACGAGGACGATGGTAGGCTTAACATTTATTCATATCGTCATTGTTATTATTATTACTTGATGTTTATGTAACCCCTTTATGTATAAACCTATTTACTAGAATGGTTTCAGATATAGTGAGACATCAAATGATGACAGCCCGGGGGCAATAAAACTATAATCAGGGTTGTATTTTAGTGACGGATAAATTTGGATTCGGTATACGAGGCCTAATCAAAAAGTATCGGGACTGATGCTAAAAAAGAAAACTATAACACATATCAATTCAGCATTTAATCTCCTTCGGAGTAGTCCTCTTCTGAAACCACATACTTTATCCAGCGTTGTTTTTTATTGATAAAAGCATGGCTGGAAATTCTTTTTGGGTGGGATAGAAAGCGGTTGCCTCGTTTTATTCTCATGGATTTCTACGACGTCTTTAAATATTGTTCCTTTCAAGTGGGATTTGATTTTTCAAGTGGAAGGAGTCACAAATAGGAAAAATGCTGTTTGTCGTACCCAGAAAATGTTGTTCCTAGCCAAAAAAAAATTAAAAAAAATGCTGCACAATTGATAGTCACTGATGGAACCTCTATGATGCAGAGAGAAGAACACACTCTACTCACTTTCCTTCCAAGCACTGCGCGACAGAGTTCAAGGTCAATCAATGCCAAGCGGCTTCACCCTGTGTACTTAAGCTCCACTACCATAGCAACTGTCCCGATATGTTTTGATCTGACCTCGTATATAAATCTTTCTTTTATTTTATCACTGAAATCAAATAATTTCAGGAGACGTTAACGCTTATATCTTTCTTTCTTTCTTTCTTTCTTTCTTTATTATTTCTTTCTTTCTTTTTTCATTGAAATCAGGTAGTGTCTTTTCTCCCATCTTTCCACGTGATCAAAATGGAATAGTTCATTATTTATGAGGTATTGACAGACGTTAAACATTTCTATTTTCCCTTCTATCTTTCTACCTTTGTTTCTATTTTTCATTTTATCACTGAAACCAAATAGTGTTTTTTTTTTTTTTTTGCTTTTCTTTCAATGCGATCAAAACGGAATAGTCCATTATTTATAAGGTATTGGTAGAGCTTAACTATCATGTAACGAAGGGGTAGACAGACACAATTATGATAGAATAATCATCCAGAGGTTTCATTATTTTATCAGTCCTTTTATTGCTTGGACAGTATCCATGATTTTTTTCAGTGTTCGTTGGAACTACAGCTTGTAACATGTCTATTTTAGTACAAGATTATATCATTTAGTTTTAATGTTTGCTAAAACTGTACCGAGTATTTTGATAATAAAGTGAAAGGCTCATTCACTCATATTACATAGAAGATAAGTCATGCTATTTTTATGTTTATTCTATTAAATTTTCTGTGTGTTTAACTTGTAATCCTTAATTCTTATCTAGTTCCCGCATTCTTGTTGTAACAAAGTTGTTTAGATTAGGTTATCCAGATAAAACTGCATTTTTTTTTGAAAACGCGTACTAGGATCTTGTTCTGATGATGTTTGTGGTTGAAGACATTATTCAGAAAAGATACTACTTTTTAGTTGGCCACGTTAATCATAACCCAACATTTTGTCGTAATTCCTGTATCCTTATAGGCTTAAAGAGATGGCAGTAATCAATCAATGCAGTTTCTTCTTCTTCTTCTTCTTCTTCTTCTTCTTCTTCTTCTTCTTCTTCTTCTTCTTTGTGCTGTGACCCTTCAGGATGTTGACGATCATAGCTCTCTACAATTCCATCTCATTTCTATAAAGACATGGCGCTAGACAATCACTGCTCAATGCAGTCTTCTTCTTCTTTTTCTTTTTCTTCTTCTTCTTCTTCTTCTTCTTCTCCTTCTCCTTCTTCTTCTCCTCCTCCTTCTCCTCCTCCTTCTTCTTCTCTGTGCTGTGACCCTTCAGGATGTTGACGATCATAGCTCTCTACAATTCCATCTCATTTCTATAAAGACATGGAGGTAGACAATCACTGCACAATGCAGTCTTCTTCTTCTTTTTCTTCTTCTTCTCCTCCTCCTCCTTCTTCTTCTTCTCCTCCTCCTCCTCCTCCTTCTTCTTCTTCTTCTTCTTCTTCTTCTTCTTCTTCTGTGCCATGTTCCTTCAGGACGTTTACGGTCATTGTTCTCTACAATTCCCTCTTCTTTGTATAAAGATACGGTATTAAGCACTCTCTGCTTAATTCAGACTTCTTCTTCTTCTTGTATGTGCCGTGTCCTTTCTGGGTGTGAACGATCATGTCTCTCCACAATTTCCTCCCCTTTGTAACGCAATAAATTTCCTCCTTATATTATCTCTTCTAAACCCTGTTCTTCCATCTATTTACGCAAGCTAACTAAGTATGTCATTCTTTGTTTTCGTCTGTCTTGCTTGCCTCCAATCTGTCCTGTGAGTCTTAAATTTACCAAGCCCTCTTTCCTCATTACGTACCCTAGAAATTTCAGCTATCTCTTTCTGATGTTAAGTATATGCGTCCTTTTTGTTTCCATTTTCTCTAAATCTTCCTCGTTACTAACATGTTCGGTCCATGGTATTCTCATCATCCTTCTATAGAAAGTTTCGATTGTCTCTAAAACTTCCTCATTACTCACATGTTCGGTCCATGGTATTCTCATCATCCTTCTATAGAAAGTTTCGATTGTCTCTAAAACTTCCTCATTACTCACATGTTTGGTCCATGGTATTCTCATCATCCTTCTATAGAAAGTTTCGATTGTCTCTAAAACTTCCTCATTACTCACATGTTCGCTCCATGGTATTCACAACATCCTTCTGTAGAATACATATTTTCTCTAAACCTTCGTCGTTGCTCACTTGTATTACTAATTTTTAAATATCGGCGGTTATCTTGTATTTTGCGTGAAACAATCACGTTTCTCATTATTGTTTTCAGAATTATAAGACCTAGTTGACAAAGAGTATATTCAAACTTTGTGTTTATTAGTCAGATAACACGAAGACAAATTATATAAAACTAGTAATGATACCATTGGAGGCGCGTTGAACTAATGGATAGCAGCTCGGATTGAAGAATCGGAGAGCCGAGTTCGAATTCAAGTTGAAACCATTACATTCACTTACGTGCTAACAGCCTTGCAAACATATGAATCATCTTCTTCTCCCCTCATCTATGGATAAATAGGACGATAGATCGGGTTTTATAGCCTTGGATAGCAACTACCGCAGAAAGAAAGGCAATCTACTGCGGGAAAAATCTGCTGAAATATCGCCTAAGCCTGTATCACGCATGACACATAACTGACTGATTAAAAATAAAAAAAAGTTGATTGAAATAAATCTTCCAATATTTTTCAACACTTAAGAAAAGAGCGTGAAAAGAAAAAGAAGCGAAAAGCACAGTGTTTGACAATGTTGAAGAATATTAATTAATTCCTGTTAGTAAGTAATCAACTAAAGGAAAATTCCAATATAAACAAGATCGCCATCACGCTTGTTTCAGTTTCATGCCTTCACACTGGCGGCGTTTTATTTGTTTTGACGTCTTGTTTACCAGTACAGTCGTTTTTTTCATTACATAACAAGCAACGTTTGTACGAAGACTTATAACTTTTTGTACATTTCTCCACTTGAAATCTTAAAAAATATAACTTAAAGAAATATAACTTATGTCGAAATATTGTTTAAGATTGTCAAACTGTGTTTTTTCTTTTCTTTTTCTTTTCTTAAATCGCGCTCTTAAGAGTTAATAATAATAATAATAATAAATAAAAAAAATGGTGCACATGGGAACATCAATAATACCTGTTGTAGATGGAGCCCTCGGATTGGTTGGAAAAGATTCCAGTATATTCATTGTAGGAATTCCTGGAAGCTCATGCCTTAAAGAAATACAAAAAATTGTTCTCACGAGTACAGCCTACACGTCACGAAGGGCTTTTTCTATGTAAAATGTGTGTGTGTGTTTTAATTGGTCAGTGAAAAATGTCATGATGCCATTTCTGACCTTAGGTCTCTGCGTGGGATCCGGAAAGAAATGTGTACACACCAGAAATCAAAGGAAATAACAATAATAATAATAATAAATTCTTTGAACCTACGCTAGGCATGGCTCTTTGGGATCCGGAAAGAAATGTGTACACACCAGAAATCAAAGGCAATAACAATAATAATAAATGCTTTGAACTTACGCTAGGCATGGCTCATTTGTCTTCTGATCCTGCATTGAATTGATGCTTCTGCTCTGTATTTAGAGATCCTTGATAAAATGCAAAGGAAAATCTTCAATGTTATAGGTCTTGATCTGGCATCTCGGCTTCACTCACTTTACCAACACCGTATCATAGCTTCCCTGTGCCTTTTTTTATAAATATTTTCATGGTAATTGTTCTGATAAATTTTCTTCTTTGGTGCCTACACTTAATAAATTTAAAGAGTAGATAGGTTCGCCTATTGTCTGGTTTACACTCCTCCCTGTTCTTTTGAACAGGAGTTTATCCCTAGTATCCTTAGATTTGTTCCCGCAGTAGGTTGCCATTTCTTTCTGCGGTAGACCAGTCGCTACCCAAGGCTATAGAACCCAGTCTGTACTACTATCTACCCATAACTTTAGAAGGAGAGGATTCATACATTTCCCAAGGGTCACCCGGTTATGTGGCATGCATGATACACACTTAAGCGATCATGTATCTTTCGATACTTGACTGACGAGACAGATTTTTTTCCCGCAGTAGATTGCGGTAGACCAGTTGCTATTAAAGGCTACAGAACCCGATCTGTCTTGCTATTTACCCATGGCTGATGTCGGAAGAAGAGGATCCATACCTTTCCCAAGGTTATTAGCACATAAGTGAATTTAATGGATTCGACTGGAATTCGAACTCGGATCTCCGATTCCTCAATCTGTGCCTCCTCCTTATTGTTAATACTAATAGTATTATATTTTTCAATTTTGCCTTCGGTTCAGTACAGTCTCTTTACTAGGTCATTACCTGAAACCTAGGTTAATGCAACCCGCATTTTGTTTGCACACATTCTGACGTTAAGTGCTTATAGCTTTTATATTCACTCTATTCTCCGGAGTAGCTGAGCAGTTCAAATAATACATATCTTTATGAATCTTTTGTAAACAGGAGATAACAGAAATCTCTTGAATATTCTTGCCTCTACCATTTTTTTTAATCGTAGTCAGTGCTCTCATTATTACAGGTATAGCTGGCCACTCGTATTCGAGGATAACCGTCTACTACGGCGGCTAGCCGATCCCTATTGCAAACACTTGCTCAGGCGCATGCTGTGCTTATTCATTACCCACAGAGACCTGTGTTTTATAGTGTAACTATGCTGAGCAGACCTTAGTTAAAGTTTCTGGGAAAGTAATCGTGATATCTAGCGTGATCAACAATATGAACAAAAGCCAGCACGCTCAAGCCCTCGGCCACGATGACTAGCAAACCTATCGACAGTCCCCATGAGTTCTGTCTACCCAATTTCAATCACGAGGCTTGGGTCAACCCGTGGTATGGTTTTTCATGCACTTTCCAAAGGTACCGCATGCTGGGATTAACCCCTCCAGTCCGATAACATCATCAAGTCTCCTTCCCGACAAATCGTGGTGAGATGCGAATGTTCTAAAATTAAAATAATTACAGGTACACCTGTTGTTATTAGGAGTCACATCTATATATAAAATTCTGTGACTTCTGTTAGTCCGTCCGTTCGTCACACCCTCTAAAATAGCCATATGTTGACCTATCGAAACTATATTTTGGGGAGAAGCGCAAACTGGCAAGGGTGCACAAAGCAGTTTGTTTTACTAGTGTGCGTAGCTTTGTACAATATATTTTCATTAATTATTTTGGGAATATTAAAAGTTTTATTATTTACCATACACAAAATACTCCAACTATTTAAAAAAAAAACAATTTGATGAATAAAATAAATATTTATTTAATAAAAATTCAATATTTTTTTTTTGTTTTTTTTTTTTTTTTTTTTTTTTTTTTTTTTTTTGGCATATCTTTTCTTTAAGTTTTTATATACAAGAATCCAGTTTAGAGTTCATCCTGTGTTTACGAGAACTACAAACAAATCACAAGGCTAAAACCTTCAAAAAGTTGGGATTTGGCTCTAGAATGAAATATTTACGCATAGCCAGTTGTATCCTGCATGCTCAAGAGTAAGAAATCCTAGGAATTTATTTTTGCTGTTAAAAAGGAAAATAAATTTTCTTAAAGATCATTGTTTACCATGAAGTCCTATAAAATCAAATTAAAGGAATTATTAAACCGTGAATTAGGGTTTTTGTCGAAGGATTTTCCAAACAAATCAGATTATTATTATTATTATTATTATTATTATTATTTAATATATAAAATGCTCCCACTATTTTAAAAACAATTTAATGAATAAAATAAATATTTATTTAATAAAAATGCAATATTGCTTTTTTACATATCTTTTCTTTAAATTTTTATATACATGTTTCCACTTCGACAAATCACAAGGCCAAACGCTTAAAAAAGTTGGAATTCAGCTTCAGAAAGAAATATTTACGTATAGTCAGTTGTATGTTGCATGCTCAAGAGTAAGAAATCCTAAGAATTAATTCTTCGCTATTACAAAAAAAAAAGTAACGTCCTTAAAAATTAGTATTTAACATGAAGTTCTATAAAATTAAATTAAATTAAAGAAATTATTAATAAACCGCGAAGTAGGATTTTTTGTCAAGGTATTTTCCAAACATCGATTGGTTTATGAAATTGAACGAAACGTAAATCGCGACAAAAATGTTAGCGATAACTTCAACAGTACTAAATATTGTGAGGATTTTAACACGCGCCAGCCTGTTGTAAAACTATAGTATTTTAAATTTCAAAAGCCTTATATTTATTCTCTCACATTCTTTAAAAAAATATATGTTTGTCTGATAAAAATGTCTTATACATTTGTCAGTATGAATGGTAAAAACTGGTAAATTTCAAGATCCTTATAAAGGGTATTCCAATAACCTGGACGGATTTTATATGTGAATTAATTTTAAGTGTCTAATTATTTTTTTTTCTTTCAGATTTAACAACTTAAGTCTTTGGCAATTTAAACCATGGAAAGATTAACAATCAAACAACGTGTTAAAGTTATCGAAGCCTATTACGAAAATGGACGTTCAAACAGAAATGCAATAAGTTCCCAGGTATCATTATCACTCGAAATAGCGAAGTCAATTAGCCACCACGATCGTGCGACTTGACGCCTTAAGATTTATTCCTTTGGGGGGTCATCTGAAAAGAAAGGTCAATGCCAACAAGCCAACAACAATTCAACAGCTGAAGGATGAGATAGTAAGGCATATTGGTGAGATCGAGGAGCAACTATGCAGAGACGTCATCAAATATTTTCACCATCGAGTGGAAGTGTACCGCTGAAGCCTTGGCGGACATTTGGGCGATCTTATTTTTCCCACATAATTGCCATGACTTAGATAATATGATCCAATAGAGAAATAAAGAAATTTCCACTGATTTATTTACTGCTGACTTTGATCCGTCTTAATGAAACACCCTTTATATACTTATTCTGTTCCATTCTTTAACAAATACACGTTTATCTGATGACAATGTCTTTTATATATTTGTCAATATGAATGGTAAAATCCCAAAGAATAGTAACTTCCTGACCTTCTATGATTGGTTCAGGGTATTGTTCATATCATATTTCAGCACGTGGCGCACAGTAATATTGACATATGCTGCCCAATCGTAGTGTATCGATTTTTGTATTCCTTTGGAGTAAAGATTGAACAACTAGACACTAAGTCTGAATATGTTCGTCTAATCTACATACCGGATCTGCACCAAATTTATTATGCTTGCTGGGTAATTTCTGAGGAATTGGCTTTGATCCTGCTTAGCTATTATAAATGCCCCGTCCTCACTTTTGGCCGTACACTCTTGGATCACCGATATGTTTGGGTTATTATTATTATTATTATTATTATTATTATTATTGCTATCATTTCATTCGATTTCTGTTGCTTACACATTCCCTGCGGGGTCCCAACAAGAGACCTAAGGTCAGAAATGGCTTCATAAGATTTTCCACTGATTACTTTTATTAAAAAAAACCCTAAGATCGTATACATTTTACATAAAGCCCATTGTAAGGTGTGAACTGTAGTTGTGAGGAAAATTTTTTTTATATTCTTTATGGCATGGGATACCAGGAATCTCTTCAGTGAGTCTATCGGAACCTTTTCTAATCAGTTCGAGTGTTCCAACTACAACTGGAATTGTTGATGTCCCCATGTCGTACATTTTTTAGATTTCCACTTCAGAATGTTTGCATTTTGATACATTTTTGAAGATCTTTAAAGAATTCTTCTTCTTCTTTTTTTTCTTCTTCTTCTTCTTCTTATTATTATTATTATTTTTATTTTCTTTGATTTCTGGCGTTTACACATTTCTTTCCGGGTCCCGCCCAGGGACCTAAGGTTAGAAATGGCGTCATGACACTTTCCACTGACAAAAAAAAAAAAATGATTACATAGATAAAGCCCTTCGTAAGGTGTGGGCTGTAATTGTCAGAACAATTTTCTGTATCTCCTTGAGGCATGGACTCCAGGAATCCCCTTCAATTAGTCTACTGGAATCTTTTCCAACCAGTCCTAGGGCTCCAACTACAACAGGGATTGTTGATGTTCCCATATGCCACATTTTCGCGATTTCTATTTCAAGGTCCTTGTACTTTGACAACTTTTTGAATATCTTCAAAGATACATTGCAGTCGGCAGGGACTGCCATATCAATAAGGAGGCACCGTTTTTGTTTGTGGTCTTTAATAACAATATCTGGGCGGTTGGCCTTGATTGTTCTGTCAGTGTGTATTGTGTAGTCCCATAGAATTGTAACAGGTCCTATCTCTGTAACCGGGCCTGGGTGGTGTTCATGCCAGTTTCTTTCAGTTTTCTTCCCGTAGAAGTTGCAGATTTTCCAGTGCAGATTTTCCAGTGCAGATATTGGCCCACTCTGTCATGTCGGGTTTTATATTCAGTGGGTGCCAGCACCGTGCAACCTGATACAAGATGATCAATCGTTTCTGGATATTTATCACAGAATCTGCATTTTGGGCTGACACAATATTTTAGTATATGTGCTTGATAATTCCTAGTTAGCAAGCATTGGTCCTGCGTAGCAAGGATAAAACCTTCAGTTTCCGCTTTCAACCCTGCACTACGTAGCCACTGATGGGTACGGTTTTGTCTACGTCAGCTTGTTTGGTACGGGCAGAGTATTGGCCATGAAGCGGTTTATCTTGCCATCGCTTCTGTAACTGGTCTGTTGCATTCGTCTTAGCTATCTTTTTTCGGTATTTTGCAGTTTCAGCCGGTGTATTGTGCTGTAGTTGCATCTCTACGCCCATTTTGAACTCCATTTTGAATTTGTTGGCTTCCTTCATTACGGAGTAGAAACGCTTACTACTTTCATGTTCCTTGACGCATACAATCATCCAGTCTTCAGTAGTTTCCAAATATCTTTGGAGGCCAATTGTTGTAGTTTTGTAGGACAGTTCTAGTTGAACTAATCCTCTTCCTCCTTCGGATCTGGGCACATACAGACGGTCGACATCAGATTTGGGATGATGCATGCGATAGCAAGTGAGTAGCTTTCTCGTTTTGGCATCCAGTCGCTTAATTTCCAACCAGTCCTAGGGCTCCAACTACAACAGGGATTATTATTATTATTATTATTATTATTATTATTATTATTATTATTATTATTCCTTAAGCTTAACTTAGCAAAGTAAAAGTCATAATATGGGGTTGGTGTAAAAATGTTGTGTTATGCCAATCTTTCAAGACTTATCTTGAAAATTCTAAACTAGAACTGGAACACCGACCTCTGACACCGGTGGGAAAAGGCTATTTCAACGATAAGGCAATCGTTATCATGGATCTTATTCTTGCGTTGTTAAGGTGAAGGGAAACAAAACGAGAAA
Organism: Acanthosepion pharaonis; assembly: GCA_903632075.3. Taxonomy (NCBI): domain Eukaryota; kingdom Metazoa; phylum Mollusca; class Cephalopoda; order Sepiida; family Sepiidae; genus Acanthosepion; species Acanthosepion pharaonis. The sequence goes on from CAHIKZ030003216.1 coordinate 2,894,198, forward strand.
TCCTACTGAAGTAATAATTGCGAAATTAGCACGTGACCTGCATTTCGTTATTGCTATTATTATGCCGTCTTCTTGTCTCCGCCATAACTTCTTGCTTGCTTCTCCGTTCAGCTTTATTACATCGCCTTTTCTTCTGTTACTCTGCTTTACTTTCTCTTTTGTTTTCTTTTTCTTCTTCGAGTTCTTCTTCTTCTTCGTCGTCGTCGTCTTCTTTCGTTTTATTTTTCTCTAATGTTTACTTCTTTCTCCTCCCCATTTTTTTCTTTTTTCTTCTTCTTCCTTTTCACCTTTTCTTTCTCAATTTTTCTTTTCATCCCCCGACTTTCTTCACATCACTTCCTGCTCGCTTTCTTCATTTTCATTCTTTTTTCTTTTCCTCGTCTTCATCGAACTTTTTCTTCGCATACTCATTTTCATCTTTCTACCTATTCTCTTTCGCCTCCCATTTCTCCTACTTCTCAATTTTTTTTCTCTTCTTATCCTCGTCCTGTTTTTCTCCTTTCTCTTTCTTTTTACTTCTCCTCCTCCTTTAACCATTTTCACTATCTTCCTCACCGACCTCCTCTTCAATCAGCTTCCTGTTCATCTTTTCATTTCTTTATCTTCCTCCTTCATTACGTACTCTCTCTTCTTCTTCTTTTTCATTCTTCTGCTTCTTCCTCCTCCTTCTTCTTTCCTTCTTCTGCTCCTTCTTCTCTTCCTCGTTCTTCTCCTTTTCCTTTTCCTTCTTTTCCTTCTCCTCCTTTTACTTTTCCTTTTACTACTTCTTCTTCTCTTCCTCCTCCCCTTCTTCTTTTCTTTCTTCTTCTTTTCTTTCACCTCCTTCTTCTTATTATTCTTCTTCTTTATTACTACTTCTTCACCTTCTCTCTTCCTCCTTCTTCTCCTTTTGCTTCTCCTTTTGCTTCTCCTTCTTCTTCTCCTTCTCTTCCTCCTTCTTCTTTTCCATCTTTTCCTTCTTCTTCTTCTTCTTAAGTAGCGTATTTTTCATCCTTTCGGCACTCTTCTAATATTTCTTTCAACGACTTTCGTTTCGTCTTTCTTGCTTATCCCAGAGAATTTTTTTTCTAGATTCAGCTAAAAGCAAAATAAAAACAACAGAAACCCATGAAAAACAAATCAAACCGGAAATCTCGTTTATTAACGCAACCACCTCCTTCCACTGCGAGATATTAGAGTTGAATGACAAGTTCCACTCCGCCTACTGGGCTAATTTCAAAAGTATGCAGTAAGTGGATGAGAGACAGTTGAAGGCATTAAGATTTAAAGTTAAGTCGCCTAACCCAAGACCTCGGTCCTCTTTCATTTCACTTGATAATCTCTTATCTTTGGATAAAATGCTCCACGTCAGCTTTCTCTTTGCTTACTACCCTAAAGAAAATAAATTAAAAAATACATTTATTGGTAATTTATGGAAGGAACCAGGCCCATCAGACAATTTCAAAACAATTATAATTAAGATAATTAAAGGAATTACATACAGTTAATGTTTGATTAACAAATGGAATAAATGAAGTTTACTTCTTATTTAAATTTAGCATTCGGAAATCAAAAACGAATATGAAAATAATAACTAATTATTAAACATTTTATTAACATTGGGTCAGAAGAAGCTAAACACAGTATTAAGAAACAGGAAAGTTTGTTAGAATCAAAAAGCACTGAACTGTTATGTAATATTAGACTTCCTATATAACAGTGATTGCCAGATAAACCCTCACTGATGAAGAGACTTGAGGAAGCATAAATGTGGTTCTGCAGGAGGATGCTGTGAATACCATGGACTGAAAGTGTGAGTAACGATAGAATTTTAGGGACAAATAGAAACAAAATGGACATAATCACAAGGAAACAGTTGAAATTTCTATAATGAGGAAAAGGCTGGGAAAATTTGATACTCACAGGACATATTGAAAAGGCTGCGGAAAGCAGCGAGTAACCTACATGACGAGCTTGTGTAAATGGTTGACAAAACAAGAAATAGGGAGATAGCAAAAAATGAAATAAAGAAAAGGCATTTGAGGAGAGACGTGTCAGATAGAAGAAGAACAAGCTTGCTTGTGTAAATGTTTGACAGAACAAGAATTAGGGAGATAGCAAAAAAAGAAACAAAGAAGAGGCAGTTGAGGAGAGACGTGTCAGATAGAAGAACGAGCTTGCTTGTGTAAATGGCTGTCAGACATTAATTAGGAGAGATGGCTAAAAAAAGAAACAAAGAACAGGTAGTTGAGGAGAGACGCGTCAGATACACGAAGAACGAGTTTGTGTCAATGGTTGTCAGACATTAATTAGGAAAGATGGCTAAAAAAAACTTAAGAAGAAGAAGAAGTTATGGAGAGTCATGATCACCCACGTACTGATGGGACATGGCACATAGAAGAAGATGATAAAAATCTGAAATAATGTAGGACCAACAAAACTTTCGATATGTTGCTGAACATATAAGCAGCTAATTGTCCACAGGCGATTCTACTGATAAATACATTTGGGTGGAACTAAAGTTCGTACTTTTTTAAGTGAATTCAAAAAAACAATATTTAGATATTTGAACATAAACTTATTCAACCACATACGCACCATTTTGTTCCGCCTACCTTCACAATCTTTGAGGCAGTTTCATGACTCCATCGTCCCAGAATGTAGCAGCTTTTTGGTTGAGGAACTGGTGTCAGTGGATTTTACAAGCTTCCCGGTAAATGTGCTCTTCCCAACAAGAAAGTGTAGACATGAAAATAAGTGGTAATACGAAGGTACAAACTGAGGTGAGTACGGTGGGCGTAATAGGATATGCCGGTCAAGCTGTACAGATTTCTACAGGACCTGCAAAAAGATGTGGGGCTAGCTATAACCTGATAGAAGACGACAGACTTCCGATTGGTCAATTTAATACGATTTTCATCAATTGTTCCTTTAATCGGATCAACTGGGAATATTCTATTTTGAATTAAATGTCTGATTTTGAGTAAGGAGCTTGCAATACACAATGCCCTTCCAATTTTACTAGATAGAAAGCATCATGATCGGATACAGACCGTGACAATGGCTCGTTTCATTTTCGAAATTGTTGTAAACAATTCATTTTTCATCGTTTGTGGGCATTCATTTCAAAAAATGAGTAGAGATTCGGTTTTCTCTGACTTTTTTACTAGATATTATAAACAATCAGTTTTCGTCAGTCTTTTAAAAAAATGGATCGTTTTTCTTTCGTTCGAATAGGGATCCGGTTTTCTCTGACTTTTTACTAGATATTATAAACAATCAGTTTTCGTCAGTCTTAAAAAATGGATCGTTTTTCTTTCGTTCGAATAGGGATTCGGTTTTCTCTGACTAGATATCTGCTAGATATTATAAACAATCAGTTTCCGTCAGTTTTTTAAAACATGGATTGTTTTTCTTTCGTTCGAATAGGGATTCGGTTTTCTATGACTTTTTTCCTAGATATTGTAAACAATCAGTTTTTGTTAGTCTTATAAAAGTTGATCTTTTTTTTCTGCGTTCTAGTAGCGATACCGTTTTTATTATTTTTTTTTTTGCCAGATTTTTTTGTAAACAATCAGTTTTCGTCAGTTTTTTATAAAATGAAGCGTTTTTGTTGGGTTCGAGTAGGGATTGTTTTCTATGACTTTTTTTTGCTAGATATTGTGGTAAACAATCAGTTTTCATCCAATTTTTTTTTTTTAAATTGTTCATTTTTGTTGCGTTCAAACACGGACTCACAGAGAGAGATGCGGTTGATTATTTTTTTCCCATTGAATCGTAAAGCCACCCAAACAGTGTAGCAATTATTTTTTCACATTCCTTACGACGTTCATATGAGATAAGTGAAGTATCCCTGCGATGTCCCGTATCGTGCGATCTAGATTATTTTTAAGCGTTTCTGTTTCATCAGTGACTCTAGGGCTGCCATAAATGTTTCCGGTCTTCCAGATCAAAATTTCCACTTCTGAACTTAACAACTCCCAGACAATATTCTCAGTTATAGCGACATCACCGTAAAATTTTACAAATCCTTTTTTTTTTTTTTTTTTGGTGAGGGGAGGTGTTACTGCCTTTTTACAATTTCAGAATTAAAACATCAAATAACAAAAATACATTTTTTTCTCCGTTTTCAATTTTTAACGTAAAAACATTTAAAAATCACAATCCACCCACATAATGTATAGAAAGAACTGTTAAAAATATCACCTTTCGGAATATGCATATATATAATAAATTTCAGTCACGTGCGAAACGTAATCACATGTTCAAATGTCACCTAATGACAAGTGTTTGGAACTTTGTTTCCAATCCAATAATATCTGAAGCGATCAAATCAATGCTTCAGGTTTGTATCAAAGGCGAGTTAATCTTTTTTTATTAATATTGTTTTTTATTTGTTTTATTATAAATTCTGTTGCTTTTAATACAACTAACGAAAGATGCCTTCCAAATCTAAGCACAGTATTACGCCGTAGGAAAATGTCGTTAGAAGCAAAGAGGGCTGAACTGCTATTTTCTATCTATAATCCTATATGACAGTGAGTGCTGAACAGCTTCTTCGCAGATGAAGAAGAGACTTGAAGTGACAGAAATGTAGTTCTACAGAGGAGTGCTAAGAATACCATGGACTGAACATATGACTAACGAGGAAGTTTTAAAGAAAATGGTAACTGGAAGGAAACTCATACTTAAAATCTGAAAGAGAGATTTTAAATTTCAGAAACATATCCTAAGGAAAGAGGGCTCGGAAAATCTGACACTCGCACGACATATTGAAGGAAGGATGAAACCTGCTAGCTAATTTGGATGAATGAATAGTAGAGCGGAAACAAACGATACTAAAGAACCAAACAAAGATTAGAGCTAAGAAGAATGGGAAGCTGTGAAGAGCCATAATCGTCCGCGTCCTGAAAGGACACGGTGTGATAGTAAAGTAAGCAGTGAAAATAAAGAATTAAGCTCCTGCGTGATTTTAACATGGATTCAATATTATGAGAGGAATCTAACATTTAATTTTCGACTTCTATGTGCCGTGTCCCTTCAAAACGTGGACGATTATGGCTCTACACAACTTCCTATCCTTCTTAGCTCTAACCATAGTTTATTGCCTTACTATCACTCCAAGTCCCTGTTCTTCCATACATTTACATGGCTCTCCACAGCTTCCATTCCTTTGTATCTCTAAGCTATGCTTGTCCACAAATGGTCCCTTTATCTTCTGACATATAATTATACAAGCCCGTTAGGTAAGTTAGGTTAATTCTTCCGACTTCTTTTTTCTACCTTCTGCAGGTTTTCCTGCAGCTTTCTTTCCGTGCCTGCCATGAACACAGTGTGACCTGCGTATCTTGTATTGGTAATATTGTGTCTGCTAGTAATAAATCCGAGCAGGACTTCTACTATCCTTGGAACCGCCTTTCCGTATAGGTTGAAGAAATCTTTGTCGTAAACAAGTGTGGCCTTTAAAGGAGCAAAGAAAAAGTCATATAACTAAATTTGATTGGTTGACATTGTAAACAGACATAACAAGATTAAGAGAAATATTCAAGGCGTACAAATCTTGGGCAGGAGATTTTCTTCATAACGCATTCGCTTAGTTGACTAGAATCGTAATCGTAGAATCTCGATTTCGATAAATAGAAAAAAAAATAAAACGAAAATAAAGTACTAAAAAAAGAAAATGACAATGCTTTGTCTAGGAAATTCCAAAATTATTGCAATAATAAATATTATTTGTTTGTGTGTGTGTTTGTTTAGCGGCATATCAACTCCTTATGGGTCATTTAATGCCGAAATTATATTTTCTTGTGAGATTTAGATTTAGAAAAATACATTTCTGGCAATTTTTTTCTTACTATAACTGGTAATTTTCTTTTCAAAAAATACATTGTATTAATATATATATATATATATATATATATATATATATATATATATATATATATATATATATTATGAAATGGACAAAGTGCGACGATAAATTTTAAGAACGTATAAACATAAAAATGTCTTTATAAATATATATATATATATATATATGTGTGTGTGTGTGTGTGTGTGTGTCGTATTCAATGAAATGTGCATATATATTGTATAAAACTAAATCAAAGCATCTTATCTGTCGTATTCAATGAAATCTTCATATATATATATATATATATATATATATATATATATATATATATATATATATATATATATAGGCACATTTCATTGAATACGACAAACAAGGTGTTTTGATTTAGTTTTTTACAATTTCATGGAGACCTAGCGGACACTATTCATAACATGCTTGTTAGCAACAAAAATATAATAGCATCGTCTACATGTTAAAAAAAGCTAAAAATAATGGAAGCCTTATTAATAAAAAAAAAAAATCAGTTAATAATATCAACGATGAACATGGACACAATGTCTTGACCGTGTTTTCAAAATGAAAATATTATATAAATACATACATACAACAATCTATTTTTTGTTAACAGTTAAAATATTTCAACCTTGAAAATGTCTAAATGTATGGCCGAAAGCGCTTGGATAAAAAGAACAATTGGACAGGTTTTATATTAATTTATCATCTGAAAAGAAAAAAAAATTATTAGATCACATGAGAAATTGTATTAAAAAACTAAATAAAAGCACCTTGTCTGTCGTATTCAATGAAATGTGCATGAAAGAAGGATTGCTGCCTGAATACACACTCACACACGCACACACTCACACACACACACACACACACACACATATATATATATATATATATATATATATATATATATATATGTGTGTGTGTGTGTATTACAATTATGTATTGTTGGTAATTTTCTTTTACACCAATGTATTAATGGTACTATTCTTTCCTTACAAAAAAATGTATTGCTGAACGTTTTTTTTACAAAAATATATTGATTATTATATATATATATATATATATATATATATATATGTTGTTTTTTTTTACAAAATGTATTGGTGGTAATGTTTTTATTATGAAAATATATTGGTGGTATTTTTTACTATAAAATGTACTTTTATTCTTTCATAGTGTTTTTGAGCCCAGTTTGTGTGTTAACTATTTGACCATATTTGCCGGAACCTAACAGGTTCTACCACCCCGAGTCAGGCTGGACTTGGGAACAGCAGCAAAACTTCCAATCTCCCGATGAGAGGCCTGCCGGATGTAGTTTATCGTCATACCCAGGACGTGCAATTAGAAATATATCTCTCGTGTAAAATATGAGGTCAGTTAACAAATCGATTTCAATTCAAAATTCATATCAATGGCCTGCGATAGTGTATTAGCATTGATTTTCTGTTCGGCGAAATGATCTGTGATAGGCGGAAGCGACAGGCACCCGAGATCAGTTAAACGAACTCTGTGAATGCGAACCTTCATCTCTTGTGGAATCAACGATGACCAGTTGGAAATACTGACTGCCAACAGAGAAACAGACAGAGATATAGTTTTCCAGGTAACATTGAAGAAAACTGTAAAACTAGACCAAAAGAAAAGAAAAGTCGTAAATCCTGATCTCTCTCCAGCTGCTAGATCTTCTACTGAAGCCTCTTGGGAAAAAAAACCCCAGACACCCCCGTCCAAAAAAAAACGGTCTATCTCGTGCGAAGCTCGCCGTTTGTGAGCGGATTTGCATTTAGACATAGAACCTGCCCCCAATCTTCGTTCTCAAATCCATGATGGTAATATAAATGGTGTGACAACTTAATTCCCTCAATGGTCACATGTAAGAAAAGGTTTGTATACGCACTGCATACACTCTTAAAATTGACACTTCGACATGGTGTAATGGTTAGCAAAGTTATATCGCTAGATCAAATGAATAGTGAGTTCAATCCACACCGGATGCCCTTACTTTCGAGTACGCCACATCTAAGCTAAGCTTAGAAAAATCACCATACGCCAATTTTTTTTTTTTTTTAGGATGGACTTCTTTGTTAGACGAGAACGATTCAGTGCTCCCTCATAGTTATATGGAAAATTAATGTTTCTTCCCCGCCATTCTTGAGGCATTATATGTTGACTTTTTATTATATTTTATTTTTATATATAATTTTTTCTATTTATTTATATTTTTAAAACTTTTTGGTTGTTCATTCGTTCATCATTCCTCATATTTCCGACATTTCAAGTTACTGCGTGAATGGATGTACGCATGCGCGCTCGTGAGTGTGTGGTCGGTGCCTGTACCGGCGCATGCTTACTAGAAAGACAACAACCGGTTGTTTTTGCGTATGAATTTGCATGCTTAGCATGTCTAGGCTTAGTTTTTGTTTTTAATACGGAACAATTGAAACAACGGAATGGGACTGAAGAAGACACTTGAGTTGAAGGAGTGGACAATAAAAGTACTACGAATAAACATTCACTCATATGTCAGGGTTTTCTTTTTATCACTTTAAACGTTATATTTAGTTGGTACTCGTATTTGAGTAGACGTCACGTTTATTTATTAAACGGTATACTTATTTATTTTCGTCTACCGGCCTGGATATTCGAGAAATCTTAGAGTAAAAAATTTGGGGGCATCTCGACGTGGTGTAATGGTTAGCAAGCTTGTCTTGCTAGAACCATTACAACTGAGTAGGGAGTTCGTTCCTCACTGGGTGCTCCATATTTTCGGCCTTGTGCCACATCTAAGCTACGTTTGGATATTCATTGGGACACGCCGAGGCGGTGTAATCGTTAGCACGCTTGTTTCGCTAGGAACAATTACGACTGAGTAGTGAGTTCGATCCTTGCTGGGTGCCTCATACTTTCGGCCTTGTGCCACATCTAAGCTACGTTTGGATATTCACTGGGACACCTCGAGGCGGTGTAATGGTTAGAAAGCTTGTCTCGCTAGGGACCATTACGACTGAGTAGTGAGTTCGATCCTCACTGGGTGCCGCATACTTTCGGCCTTGTGCCACATCTAAGCTACGCTTGGAAAATTATTAATGGGGTACCTCTAGGTGGTGTAAAGTTTAGCAAGCTTGTCTCGCTCAGAACTATTGCGACTAAGTAGTGAGTTCGATTCTCACTGGGTACCTCATACTTTAGACCTTGTGCCACATCTGAGTTACGCTTGGAAAATCACTATCTTAGAGTAAAATATGCGCTCTTCGGCAGGATTCGAACCTGCGTTCCTCTAAAGGAAAACCGTCATTAGATTTGACGCACTTTGACCTCTCACCTACAGAGTTTCTGGATGACCACGGAAAGTTGAATAGTGTCTTTCAATGCAGATCTTTTCTGACTCTTAAAATAGACATATCTGCTCAGTTTTGTAATGTAAACAAAGCAATTTCTGAAGAAAGGGATGGATTTTTATTTATTAATCCGACAGATCTTTATTAATTGAACGTTATTTTCAGTGGATGCTCGTATTTGAGTAGACGCTCCGTTTATTCAATTAAACAGTAAACTTATTTTCGGATGCCGAACTGCGTTTATTAAATAAATGGATGGCCTACTCAAATACGAATATCCAAGAAAAAAATAATGTTAAAAGTGATGCAAAATCTGTCGGGTTAATAAAGAATCATGATTTTCTCTAAAAATTCACATATGTCAATACAACTATATGTCCGAAGACGAATGATAAAAAAAAAAAAACATTTATCTTAAGCACAAATTTGTATTTCAACATAATCTTCTTTTTTTTATATTTGATTCAAACATTATAAAGTGACAATTTCCAATCTAAACTAAGCGACGAAATTATCGAGAAAGTTTAGACATAGATAAACTAATCTAACATACCATTATTAATTTGGACCTTACTATTGTTAATTTTGTTATATATATATATATATATATATATATATATATATATATATATATATATATATATATATATATATATATATATATATATATATATATATATATATATATATATATATTACATTTAGTATAGTATATATATATACTATACTAAATGTAAATATATATAATTATATCATTTAGTATAGTATCGCACAAAGTATCAAAAGTGGCCGAGTGTTTAGAACGTTCGCTTTCTAACTATGAGACCCGGGATCGAATCTCGATTGTCACGAAGTCTCCTGGTGTTACCGGAATGGATCACCATCTCCTTTGGAAAGTGCCTGAAAACCATAACACGTGGCCGAGGGTTTGAGTGTGCTGTCCTTGTTCAAATTGCTGATCACGCTAGTTAACACGCTCTCTCCCAGAAACTGTAACTAAGATCTGCTCGATAAGGATTGGCTAACCGCCCTAGGAGACTCGAATACGAGTGGCTAGGTTTTATATATATATATATATGGGTATCATTAAATACTACTGACAAAGAAGATTTAATTAAATTTTCCAGCATCCTTACGAGCTTTTTGTTTTGTAAAAGTTAGGGATTATAAAATATACCATAATATATATAGCAGGCCGAAAAAAGAATGAAAAAGATTAATAATAATAATAATAATTATCATTATTTTATTAATAATAATAATTATTATTATTATTAGGACAAGGCAAATACCTAAAAAGAACGAAAGAAGCAAATGTGGACCAACAGAAAACACATCAGTGACTGAGGAGCACCGGGCTGAAAGCTGAGACAGAAGGTCTAATTATTGCAACTCAGGATCAAAGTCACGCATCCAGATGCTATCACTGTCAAGTAATCAAGGATCGAACTAACCTGAAATCTGCGGGAAAAAATGTTGAAACTGTCGCCCATATTATCCCAGGGTGTCCGGAAGTAGTAAAAACTGAATATACTTACAGACATAACAAGGTAGCGACATATGTGCACTGGAAGATATGCAAGAAGCACAAAATTGAAACCACTGAGAGATGTTATGAGTACCAACCAGACACAGTTACCTAAAATAACGATGTAACTATCCTCTGGGACATGCCAATTCAAACTGATAAGGAAATAAAAGCAAACAGCCCAGATATTACCATAAAAAACAGAAAAAAATCAGGAAGTGTATGCTTATTGACATAGCATAGCATCTGAGAGAAACCCCTCGATGAAAACTGTTGAAAAATATAAGGACGAGGAGATCGAGTTTAACGGGATGATGGCAATTAAGACTGAGACTGTACCAATAGTAATTGGAGCACTGGGCCTTGTGAGAAAAGAAATTCTTAATAAGTGTTGAGTTGTTGGGAGTGTTCCCCGCGTGGGTGTATTTGAATAAAGGCAAACACAGTTGTAGGGATAAATACTGGTATATTTGTAAGAGGTAATTAACAATAGAGTGATTAGTAATAAAGAACGACGGTTGTGGCAACAATAGCAAAAAGTCTACAGTCCAACGGTATGTAATGGTAACCTGATCTCGACTGATGTCGCTGAACCTGATCCTCGCACAACACAACAACTCTCTCTAGCACTGACTTATATCGTTGAGGGATAAGTCCATTATCAGTCAGAAGGTGGGTGCGTCCCAACAATAAGCTTTGTCCTTTTCTTGTTTCTCCCAAACCATGTTCTAGCATCCATTGGCTCAAGCTCATCAAGTATGCTACACGCTGCTTTCATCTGTCCCTTTTTTTCTCAACCTTTCCTGTGTGTATCAGATTTTCCAAGTCTACCTTCCTCATTACGTGCCCCAGAAACCTCAACAGCCTTTTCTCTTTTAGTTTCTATTTTCTTTAAAACCTCTTCCTTGCTCAAATTTTCGGTCCATGGTATCCTCAGCATCTTTCTGTAGAATAAATAAATATCATGGCTTTAATCGGAAGCTTGTAAAACCATGAAATATGAGAGTGTTGGTAGCAATATCATACGAGGTCAAATCATTAAGTCTGTAACTTGGTAATTTTCTGAATTCTGACATGAGATTTTACTGTAGCATATTCTCTCAATGTGAATAAGATTAACTACCGAATTAAGTGCATTGTCAAAGAATGAGATTATATTGAAAAAAATTCTATTTTTGTAAAATAAATGCTTTTCTCTTGTCATTAATCTATCGATTTATAGACTCACCTAGGTAGATATAGCAATTTTCCAAACGTAGCATGGATGTGGCACAAGGCCGAAAGTAGGGAGCACCTAGTGAGGATCGAACTCACTACTCAGTCGTAATTGTTCTAGAGAGACAAGCTTGCTAACCATTACACCGCCTCGAGGTGTCCCAGTGATTTTCCAAGCGTAGCTCAGATGTGGCACAAGGCCGAAAGTAGGGAGCCCCTAGTGAGGATCGAACTCACTACTCAGTCGTAATTGTTCTAGAGAGACAAGCTTGCTAACCATTACACCGCCTCGAGGTGTCCCAGTGATTTTCCAAGCATAACTTAGATGAGACACAAGGCCGAAAGTAGGAGGCACCCAGTGAGGATCGAACTGGCTACTCAGTCGTAATTGTTCTCCTCCTGGAGGTGCCCTTCAACTACGTAGATATATGGAAACGGATTGTATCAATTAGAAATCCATGTATAACGAAGATACTGAACACCGCGGTTCACATCTACAAGAATACTGAGGAGAATACAGGAATTTAAAATAACTTTGTATTACTTTGTCAGTAGCGATGCATCGGTTAAACTTGATATGAAACAATAATAATAATAATAATAATAATAATGCTTTTTTTCAGAATGTTGCCCTGCACCAAAAACCAAATGTGACAAGATTCTACATTCCACGAAAAGGAGATTTCCAGCATTGATGGGTGTGTAGCGAGTAAACGTAGGTCGTTGCACTGGTACCTGGCAAATAGTGACGAGACATTCCTAAAGTACGTGGCGAAATAAATAAAGAACAGAACTTTTAAAGAAAAACATCGAGAATAAAGAACAATGCGGGAAGAGGGCACTGAATGCGAAGTTAAAAGTAAGAGAAACAATGGCGCTTCTTGGACAATTTGGTAGAGACACCAAAGGTATTATGACATAAGTTCCTGCAGACTGGAATATATCTTTGAAGATCTTCAAAAACTATCAAAATACAAGGAGTGTAAATCTAAAAGACGAGGCACATGAGGACATCAATAATTCCAATTGTAGTTTGATTCCATGGACTGATTGGAAAAAGGTTTCGATAGACTCATTGAAAAGATTCCTGGTAGCCTATTCCATAAAGAAATACAACAAAAAACATTCTCATAACTACAGCTCACACCTTACGAAGGGCTTTTTCAATGTAAAATGTCTGTGTGATATTAGGGTTATTATAGTCTAATTTTAATTTTTTTTTCTACGAAACTGTTCATTGAAAATATGATGATGCCATTTCTGATCTTAAATCTCTGGTTGGGATCCGGAAAGAAATTAGTATACAGAAATCAAAGGAAATAATAATAATTATAATAATAATAATAATAATAATAATAATAATAATACAGAATACAGAATACTGGCTGATGATCTGTATCAAAGTACATGAAAAAAAATAAGAAACCCAATTCAGTAATAACGGAAGCCAGCAAATTTAAAAGGGAATTTCAAGTGAGTGAAGAAGTGCAAATAAACCATAATACACCTTCTGCAGCGGTAAAGAGCCTAAAAAAAAAAGTGTAAGCAAATGCAATGTACCAAATGCAGAAACGATGGCAAGATAAGCCTCTTCATTGTCAATACTCTGCCCGTATCAAACAAACCGATATAAACAATTCCCGTAGCCATCAGCGGTTACGTAGTGCAGGGTTAAAAACTGAAATCGAAGGGTTTATTCTTTTTGCACAGGACCAATGCTTGCTAACTAGAAATTACCAAGCACACAAACTGAAAAACTGTTAACCAGAAATGTAGATTTTGTGATAAATATCAAGAAACAATTGACCATCTTGTATCAGATTGTACAGTTTTAACAGCCACTGAATGTAAATCTCGGCATGATAGATTGTGCTAATATTCGGACTGAAAAATATGCATCTTTTACGGGATCTTGAAGTGGAAATCTAAAAAATATAGCACATGAAGACATCAGTAATTCCAGTTGTAGCTGGAGCCCACGGATTGATTGAAAAACGTCCCGATAGATTCATTAAAGAGATTTCTGGTAGCTTATGCCTTAAAGAATAAAAAAAGTTGTACTCACAGGTACAGCTCACACATTACGAAGAGCATTATCTATGTAAAATGTGTGTAATCTGAGGCTTTCTTTTTTTTTTTTTTTTTACAAAAATCAGTGGAAAATGTCATGATGCCATTTCTGACCCGGAAGGAAATGTGAATATAAGCAAATACTACTACTACTACTACTACTACTACTACTACTACTACTAATAATAATAATAATAATAACACTGATTTCCCCTATTATAGCAGCCCAGAACAGACGCCAATATTGCTGGTACTATTTATGAAAATGTATTAAGCCAATGCATGCATTTATGCCGAAATCGATCAACATATCTCAATCTATTCCTATCTATCTATCTATCTATCTATCTATCTATCTATCTATCTATCTAAGGCAGTCTTTCTCAACGTGGGCGGTAACGCCCACTTGGGAGCACTATGAACTCTCGAGTGGACAGTAAATAAGTGCCTCGAGTAGTTATAGGAACCCTATAAATCTAACCGGACTGTAAGATGATTTAAATCCTTTGAACTCTAAATGGAATAAGTCACATATATATATATATATATATATATATATATATATATATATATATATATTTGTCAATATATTTACATTTTTAAATGTATTTTGAACATTGATCTACAATCGAAATTTGTGCATTGAGCTCTGTAAGCTAAATGCTGACGCGGTGACCGCCGCTCGGCTGTTCTCGTCACAGTTTACTTCCGATCCTTGGCGCTCCGTTGATGCAACTAACCGTAAACACGTGACATTAAGTCTCTTGCATTAACTTTGTTCCATTTACTTGTGTAAATTTAACATAAAGGTTGCCAGACCACGCAAATATTTGGCGCCAAAGATAAAAAAAAAAGGATTAGAAAAACTGGTTGTGGGAAATGCTTCCTGATAGTTGGGTATTTTTCTTTATGGGTAAAGACCCCGATTAAACTGACACCTTCTGTGATAATGATAATGAAAAGATTAGCCATTTCCCTATAAAGAAATATTCGTCATTCATTGAGCAAATAGTCAGCATTACCATCGGCTAGAATTTGTAAAATCATTATTTTAAAATATTTTATCAGAAAAATACGTTTCTCAAGTTCACTAAATCTTATAACTCTTTCTGGTACTAATGGGTATTTCCTTCCTAACCTTTGGTTTAAAGTAGTGTGGAACGTCAACATGATTATGTCATTATTTTCTCTTCGAGTTATATATGCCGTCCATTTTAGTTATTGCTGCTGTTTGAAATCACGTGATATTGTTTCAGTTATTGGGTAAAGTTCCTTGCTTATAATTCTGTAATGTAAGTCTACGAGATCAGATAAAGGGCATTACTCTTCAAGACCTACATGGTTCATTCGCTTAAATTCGTTTTTAATCTTTGATCTCGGAAAACGGTTGTATGCTAATGTTGAAAGGAAGCATGGCCTGTTTAAAGGAAAACCTAATCTGTTAAAAAAAATAAGTCTGACCTATTCAAAATAAAGCCTGACCTGTGGGTCTGTTTAAATGAAAGCCTAAGTTGTTGACCTGTTCAAATGAAAGCCTAAAAAGTTGACCTCTTCAAAGGAAAGCCTGACTTGTTGACCTCCTCAAAGGAAAGTCTGACCTGTTGACCTGTTCAAAGAAAGGTTTGACCTGTTGACCTGTTCAAAAGAAAGCCTAGCCAATTGACCACTTCAAAGGAACGCATGACCTGTTGATCTGCTCAAAGTCTGGCCTGTTTAAAGGAAAACCTAACTCGTTGACCTGTTCAAAAGAAAGCCTAACCAATTGACCTCTTCAAAGGAAAGCCTGACCTGTTGACCTGCACAA
>CAHIKZ030003216.1:2920000-2925000 GCA_903632075.3 Acanthosepion pharaonis
TATGTTTACTTTTTATTGAGTACTTGTTTTTAAAAAAAAAAAACAAAGATACGAAAGAACTTCGGATTATTTACCTAATGTGTTCTTTCCTATTTTTCTATGTATTTGCACACACACACACACACACACACACACACACACACACACACACACACACATACATATATATATATATATATATATATATATATATATATATATATATAATCTCCTGTAATTTAAAATTTAACTTGTAGTGATAGACAATATGTATAAAAGACAAAAGACAACAGGGAAACTGTTTTCCTATTGTCTTTTTTCCTTTATACATACATATATATATATATATATATATATGTGTGTTTGCGTGTCTATTTCATTAATAGAAATTTTTTAAAGCGATAGTCATTGAATTATTTTTTTTTATTTTTAAGTTTACTTTTCTTCTTTGCGTCAATGAGAACATGATCCAGACAGTCATTTCTCTCGTACATAAAAAGATTAAAAAAGAAATTGTTTATTACATTTAATCAGACTTTATATATATATATATGAAGAAGGCCGGAGCGTACAGCGGCCGAAACGTTGTAATAAATATAGCGACAAAGATGAGGACGATAGTAAAATGTAAATAGTATATATATATATATATATATATATATATATATATATATATTAAACTGAAAATGTATTAAATAATTGTCGGACTTAATACATTTCATTATATGTATAGAGAGAGACAACAGTCAGACTCTTTCGCAGCTTTTTTTTTTTTTTTTCGGCTAAAATTCAGATTGCTTCAAGCCAGAATCCAAACCCCAGAGACTTGGTATCAGTCAGAGATCCTACAAGCAAGCTATCGTCG
Source organism: Acanthosepion pharaonis (assembly GCA_903632075.3). Taxonomy (NCBI): domain Eukaryota; kingdom Metazoa; phylum Mollusca; class Cephalopoda; order Sepiida; family Sepiidae; genus Acanthosepion; species Acanthosepion pharaonis. The sequence continues at coordinate 2,920,845 of CAHIKZ030003216.1, forward strand.
CACAGCAGACCCTGAGGGAAATTTTTAACGTTTTTGCCCTACGAAAGAAGTCATGGGCTAGGCGAGCTCGATTCTAGTTGGAGAGCAATGCATTAGCAGCAGCAGCCACTGTTTATAAAATCCCCCTTCCTCTCCGAGAACTCAATCGAATTATTTCGATACCATAGTCATCCACAGACAGACTGTTTCGCTGTATCACAACTCATCAGTGTGGCTAAACATCCGATTGCTTCAAGCCGAGATCGAATATATATATATATATATATATATATATATATATATATATATATATATATATATATAAGTGGCTATATACGAGGGTTGTCTGAAAAGTAAGGAGCAAGCGGTCGTTGCTGCGTAAGAGCTTCACGTATTGCCCAAGACGGATAGCACTAAGGGACAGCAATTCTCCAATGACGAGACGTGAAGGCGGTAATGCTTTTACGGGACTAAAAGCAATCAATAAGCTTCTACGATGCTAATATATATATATATATATATATATATATATATATATATATATATATATATATATATATATATATATTTAAGCGTTTCACCCCAAGCAAGGCGAGAAGCCACTAGGACACAAGGGGTTACAGAAAAATTGGAGAAAGGATGAGGAGAAGAGTAGTGGATAGATCAAGACAACTGGAGATGTCGATTGACATTACATTTGAATAGTTGGAGATTATAGCTCCCAGGGAAACTGGAATAGGGAAGGGAGTTCCACAGGCGAGAGGTGCGAGACATGAAGCCATTGGAGTAGAAGAGACGGCTACATTTAGAAGTTTCGACAGTGAAGGGGTGAGAGCGGAATGCCAGCCTCGTAGGGCGCTTGAACTCATGAAGTCTGCCGAACGAGCGAATGCAGCTCCTCGGAGCAACTGCCATGAAAATATTTTTAAAACAGACAGAGAGAGGCGACGCCACGTCTGTGAGAAAGTGACTGTATACGAGATGCCAGAACAGGGCCAATTATATTGCATATCCGCCTCTGGAGCCTATCAAGAACCCTGAGGCAAACAGACCATATATGGCAGCAATACTCCATGCAAGGGCGAATTGTTATATATATATATATATATATATATATATATATATATATATATATATATATATATATATATTCAAAGGTGGAATTACGCGATTGTAAAAGACGATTATGTTACAGACTGGATTTAGAATCTTGTGAATAATCTGCTCATTTTTCACATGTTTTCTTGTACTTTGACAAGTATATATGTTTTACTATTTACATTATATAAATATATAAAAGAATATATTACGAGTTTTTATGATCAGTTTTTACGCAGTACAAAAAGGAGATCGTACTATACATAGGTAATTTTTTTTTTTTTGAAAAGGTTTCAAATCATGCACCGGTTGCACTATAAACAGGTATTTTTTTTTCTGGAGGGGTGAAAATTCATGCAAAAAATAAAAATTTAATAGCCTCTTTCCTTCTAACTCGTAGCTAGAGCTTCAGTGAAAAGTTAATGTCTGTTCTTTTTTTTTTTTTAATTATAACAGATTTAATAGTCAAAGCACGCAAAACCTACAAAAATGAACACAAAGACCTCAGGACTTCCGATTTCTAAATTTAGTCCTCTAAGTTGTCTATTTTATTCCCAATTGTAGCTAGTGCACCGTTGAAAAAGTAATACCTGTTCTTCTTCAATTAAAACATATATCTGCCTACATTTCTGAGATGAGGTATTATGTACACTATTTACATTATTCGGACTATTGTCCTCATCTTTGTTGCCATATTTATTACAACGTTTCGACCCTTCATTATCATTCAGTGGTTCGTGGGAAGAACCTGCTTGTGTGGAATTTACTTCTCACCAATGGAATACGGAGGGAAATGTGGGTGGTTTGATATAATGGGCGTAACATGGCGGGTCCGAGCCGTGAAGGCTGGAATTGACGGAACCAAGAAATGAAATTTGTTCAAGCGCTTACCATGAAAGTAACGAGAGAGTAGTGTTAGGCTGGCTACATCCCGTCTGTGAGAGAGGGGTCTGCAGGTTGGAAAATAATTTGTCAGCCACAAGGAAACGGGGAGGCTCTTGGACTCTATCGAGACAGTAAAGTAGTTGTTCAATATTGTCTACCTATCTTAAGATTATTCATAAGAAAAACCAACAAACTTGTGGCAAGTGCTAATCATTTTATAGTTGAAATAGCGAGATGAAAACCGTAAATTTTATGCTAACAGTTTCTTCTCTCGCACTTCTCCCCTGTGGGCCTCTCTTCCTGCTTCTTGCTTTCCAGTCAATAAATTTAATAAATTCAAGGGAGATATTCGAACGACGTGCATTCTTCATCTAAATTTGCTATTCACATTTTTTTTTACAGTGAGGTCCACCCTTAATAAGGCCCGAGAGTCACTCGAACTTGAGAGTTACAGAGTAAGAAGAACAGCTTATGCAGCTACGTGGGGAAGATAACGGTTAACTCTAGACTTGAACAGGTTCAGATTGTAGTGATCAGGAAAACGACCTCTTGAGAGTCGCTTACACAGAGCATTGGTTCGCGGGAAGAACCTGCTCAAGTGAATCTTACTTCTCACCAATGGAATACGGAAGGTGGTTCATTACAATGTGCGTATCATGGCGGTTCCTCGCCATGAAGGTTAGAACTTGTGAAACTGAGAAAAGTAGTTCTTCTGAGCATTTTCTATGGAAGCAACGATAGAGTAATGAGAGGCTTACGACATTTCACCCGTGAGAGAAGGGTTGCAGGTTATAAAATAATTTGTCACCCACAAGGACTCGGAGACGCTTTTGAACTCTATCGAGACTTTTAGGCCTGATCTGGCTCTTGTAAAAGTAGAGGATAGCACAAGGGCCGGGTACTTAGTGAAGCGGTACAGGCAACCGACCATTTTTCCTGCATCCTTAGCGATGGATCGTATGTACGTGTTCAACTTGAGATCTTGGGTGAGTCTAAGGCCCAAGAGCCACTTAAGGTCCTTCCCGAAGGGACATCCATTCATCGTGACTGGTGGTATTCCGGGATCCGATCGGTGAGGATGGAAGAGTTCAAAAGCGTCTACGCGTCCTTGTGGGTGATAGATTATTTTCCACCTTATAAACCCTTTCCCACAGATGAGATTTTGAAAAACTCTCGCTAGTTTATCGTTATTTCCACGGAAAATGTTCAGGCGAACTACATTCTTCAGCCCGAACCACCGTCATTCCCTTCGTATTTCATTAGTAAGGAATACCTTCCACTCGTCTTCCCAAGAACTATTGCTTTGTGGAACTGAATCCCGCGAGGATGCTTTCCCGACCGCTACAATCTTAAGCTCCTCATGTCTAGGGTTAATCGTTATCTTTCACAGATATCCTCATAAACTTCCCCCCCTTTACTTTTATGGCTCATGCAACAACCGCTTTTAACAATCCTCTACCTTGAGTGACTCTTAGGCCTAGTATAAGGTGAACATTAATAAAATTAGCATTAAGGGACAGACATAATTATAAAAACGATTTTCAAGTTAAAAAGAATTTCTCATCCGTGTGTGAGAGAAAGAAATTAAAACAATCGATCTCCCTATAAGAAAGACAGCGAATGCTGGAGAATCTCATCACAGATGAAGAAAAGATTTGAGGCAATAGAAACGTGGTTCTACAGAAGGATGCTGAGGATACCATGGACCGAACATTTCGGCATCAACGAGGTTTTGGAAAAAATAGAAACAAAAAAAAAGCCAACATATGCATAATATCAGAAAGAGACAGTAGAAATTTCTTGAGCACATAATGAAGAAAGAGGGCTTGGAAAAATTGACACTCACAGGGCATTTTGAAAGCAAAAGGAACAAAGGAAATCAGCGTATAACCTAGTCTGTGTAAATGGTTGGCAGAACAAGGATTAGGAGAGATAGAAAAAAGATGTACTTTATTAAGGAGAGGAAATTGTGGAGAGTCATGATCGCCAACGTTCTAAAGGGACACGGTATATAGAAAAAGAGGAATGTTGAATGTACGTATACGAGAGAAAGTATATGTTTTAATTGTTGGTGGTGAATTTGTTCCTATATAAGTGCGTGGGTTTGCGCTGGGTAAATATGTTTTGTTTATCTAATTCGTTAAATAATTTGCGATACTACCGACGACTTTATCACTTCTGGTGTGTCGGTCCG
>CAHIKZ030003216.1:2930000-2935000 GCA_903632075.3 Acanthosepion pharaonis
ATTTATTTATACTTTTTTATATATATTTTATATATATATATATATATATATATATATAGTGGGGAGATATAGCATGAATAATTTTAGGGAAAGAACTATGGGAAAAGGTTTCGTGTGAAGCGTTTCGTCCTATAGGACATCATCAGAACGACGTTGATGCGACCACACAAGTTCACGAAGTGAATGTGGACATTGAAAATTTTAAATTTAAATTAAATTTCCTTTTTAATATACACTTTGCGTATATAGTTCAGCCGATATTTGAGGAATGTATATTTCGGCAGCAGTATTCATTTGAACGACTTTGATTAGCAAGAACTGTCAAGGTCGATCTTCCTACATTATTTGAAAATTGTGAAAATACAATAGAAAATGAAATAAACAGAGCTTACCAGTTCTTTTTAATCACACGTTTTGTATATATATATATATATATATATATATATATATATATATATATATATATATATATATATATCGCGCACACATACACACACATATATATATATATATATATATATATATATATATATATATAAATAAAAAGAAAGAACAGTAAGATATAAAATCCGGTGTTCTTATAGATATTTTATTTTTACAAAATAGTGCTCAATGTAAATTTACAGAGCATTAATATTATAAATTAATTGATTTAAAATATGGTTATTTTAAATCAATTAATTTATAATATATATATATATATATATATATCGCACAATGAGTGCTGGTGGTAATAGTGCTCGATGTAATATAACAGAGCTATTAAGTGTATATTAATAAATATACATATTATTCCTCGCCAGTAGCACGACTCAGAGTTTCAGGCACTACGCAATCTTCAGGTGCTGTTGAGAGACTGACTGTTACTTAATTTAAATTTTAATAAAAATATCTGGTTACCGCAATACAGGTGCAACCAATATATTATAAAGGGTTTGCAGTTTGTTTTTTTGTTTTTTATTTATTTTACAACTATACGTTGCGTTTAAAATAGAATAGATTTTTATTTTATATCAATAAAAAAAATAAAAAATAAATTATTCATTTTTATTTAAAGTTATAAATGTTATTTTATACAAAACATAAAGGGAGTTCACTGGGAGTAAATGTTTTTTTTTAAATAATTTTTATAAAACTTTTATTAAAAAAAATTAAAAAATAAAAAACCTAAAAAAATTTTTAAAAAAGGCGAAGGTCATGATTTACATTAAAATTAATCTGGATCAACGTATTCCAACAGATGGAATAAACAGATTTTATGTATACATGTAGCGATCAATTCATTTCTGTTGTTTAATAAGTTAGGGTTATTTAAGTGTTTTAAGATAACTAAATTTTCTAGAAGGCATAAATTGCATCAATTGCCTTTCCCATTATAAGATTAGATTTGTGCATAAAAATCGGAATCGTGCTAAAAAAAATGTATATTTACTATATATATATATCAGTGAATGTAACAAACCCAACTGGAATTCGAACTCGGCAATCCGATTTTTCACTTACATCACCCGCACATTCTTTTCACACACACGCACGCACGCACGCACGCACACACACACACACACACACACATACACACACACATATATATATATATATAATTTTGTTTATAAATGTTTAGTTAAAGATTAAATGAATGTATTTTGTGTATTTTTCTATATTTCAAACCAATTTCTGATGTTATGGGAAATAAACTCGAACACACACACATAATATGCGAGTGAGGCAGCTCGACGTGATGTAATTTTCAGCAAGCTTGTCCTGCTAGAACAATTGTGACTGAGTAGTGAGTTCAATCCCTACTAGGTACATCATACCTCTTGGCCTTGTACCACATCTAAGTCGCGCTTAGAAAATCCCCACGATATGTGAGTGTAAAGAATTAATGGGTTTATTTTTAATCCGACATTTCACCACTTCAAATGTCATTTTGAGTGGATACTCGTGTTAGAAATAGACGACTTGTTTTTGCGTGCGCACTAGAGAAAACTTAATAAAGAAACACTGGTCTCCGGCAATTAACGAAACATCGTCCCACTTAGTAGAAGAAAATCTGAACGAGGGAAAATAAAGCCAAACTGGGCTGTAACTGTCTACGTGACGGAGCTGGATAAAGCACGTCGGATCAAATTGTGCGTTCTCCTGCAAAGAAGGATACAGGTTCGAACCCTCCCAGGGAGAATATTTTCTTTAAGCAAGCCAGTTGGCGTAATACACATTGTTTAAAGTTAAAATTAAAATGGGGCGGCGTCTATTTTAAACACAAGTATCCACTAAAAATAATGTCTGAAATGGCAATTATGTGAGTGTGTATATATGTATAGATGTGTGCACGACCATAAATGTACAGATATTCATTAAGCTTAACTTAGTCCGTCAATATTCAACGGAAGACAATCGGAAGATCGTATCGCGCCAGTTGTTCGGTGTGATCAAACATCGTTTACCTATAATAAATCAACCAGGTGCATTTATATGCATAAATACTTCGTACGACACAAGGATGCGTGTATGGGTCACCTTGTGATAATCTAATTTACTACAAACCTAATTTCTCCGTTAAAACTTTATCGATATACAAAGTGAAAGTGTTTTTGTGCACATAAAAATGGCAATAATTGCCTGCAATTGGCGCGCATTTAAAAAAAATAAATATACATTGTCAATATTGTATACATATACGCACGGCCAAACACATGAAACACACACACATTTTTTTTATTAGCCATATATATATATATATATATATATATATATATATATATATATATATATATATATATATATATATACATATATATATATATATATATATATATATATATATATATATATATATATATATATATATATATATATATGTATATATATATATATATATGTATATGTATATCTATATACATATATATGTATATATATATGTATATATATGTATGTATGTATATCTATATATATATATATATGTATATATATATGTATGTATATATATATATATATATATATATATGTATATATGTATGTATATATATATATATATATATGTATGTATGTATATATATATATATGTGTGTGTGTGTATGTGTGTGTTTGTATAAACCGTTTCCTTGTCCATTCATTTGATACAAATCTTCTCTATAAAATCACATAAAACATTATACAATGGAACTTTCCGATCAATATAAAACTAATAACAGTGTCAAGATACACATTATAATTGAACCACCATGGTATTGACACACGAACGTTATATATATATATATATATATATATATATATATATATATATATATATGTATATATATATATATATATATATATATATATATATATATATATATATATATATATATATATATATATATATATACACGCACACACACGCATATTATACTTGACCTATCGTTTTAATAGGGATATGATGATTTTATAAGCGCAACTTAGATAGTTGAAAGTATGGGGCATCCAGTGAGGATCTAACTCACTATTCAGTCGTAATGGTTCAAGCTAACCATTACAACACGTTGAGGTACTCAAAAGCTTAGATGCGGCACATGGCAGAGACTTTGGAACACCCAGTGAGAATCCAACTCACTACTCAGTTGTAATTGATTTAGCGAGACATGTTTGTTAACCATTACACCACGTCGAAGTGCCCTCGTTTTAATAGATATATGTCTATGTAATATATTTCACTTTTTACCTATATTTACTTTTTCATGTGCATTCGACATAAATAAAAGTGTGTGCGTGTGTATGTGCGTGTGCACACACACATTTAAACTCATTTTTAAAGTAACGATGGGGTCATGCGAAATTTCACGTGACTCAACGTTATATGTACGTGTGTGTGTGTGCGTGTGTATCTGTGTGTGTGCGCACGCACGTCCGTGTGTGTGTGTATATCTGTGTGAGTGCGCACGCACGTCCATGTGTGTGTGTGTGTGTGTGTGTGTGTGTGTGTGTTTGTGTTTGTGTCTGTGTGTTGTGCCTGTGTTTGCTGAAAACTTCTCGGCCCGACCAAGAAGGGATTCCCCCAAAAATCTCTTGTTTGTTCATTTGGCCAGATATTCGAAGTGGGTCGGGCCGAGAACTTTCCAGTATCCTCACCCCGCCCCTCTACACACAAACCCACCCACCCATCGAAATACGTACGCGTATGTGCGGTCATAGTTACCTGTGCAAGTTAAACAGATATCAGGAAACGAGTGCTCCTACGCTTGTATGTTTTAAGATATTAACACGTGCTTTTTTTTTTTTTTTTTTCTTTTTTTTTGTCTGTGTGCGTTTGTTTTGGGCTACGCTTACATTCAAATGAGAAAGGCGCTTTCCGCTTCGTCCCTCCTTTCCTTCTTCTGTCCATCCTTCCTTCCTTTTTTTCTTCTTCCTTCCTTTTATTTCTTCCACCTTTCCGCCCTATATTCCTTGCCTTCTTCTATCTCAGCCTTTTTCTTTTTTTCTTTTTTTTTTCATTTTTCTTCTTTCCTTTTTCTTCTGAATTGAACGTTGTATTTTTTATATATATATATATATATATATATATATATATATATATATATATATATATATATATATATATATATATATAACTGGTGCTGGTCTCCGTTCTCGGGGCAAACCACCGTCAGCCTTAACTGTGACACCAGCTAAATTTTTTTTTCCCTAACCACCACATCGGAGAGGAGAGTTAAGATAAATTTTTATTCAACACCCAACAGAAAAGGGGAAAAAAAAGGACGAACAAATATTTTCTCGGACATGACTTACGATCAAAATCCCTAAAAAGAAGGAAGAAAAGGCACTAACTCATTCGCGTCTCACATCATCTTTTTCTCTTTCTTTTTTTTTTTTTTTTTCCTTCGCTCGGAGATCCTAAACACTCTGTCTTGATTTTCTTTTTCTTCTACTTCTTTTTTTTTTTTTCTTTTCTTCTTCCTCTGACAAACAATTTTTCACCCATACGCAGTTCACAAATGCCTTCATATAAGCTTACCTACTTTAAC
>CAHIKZ030003216.1:2942500-2947500 GCA_903632075.3 Acanthosepion pharaonis
TGGCAATTTCACTATTTAAAAAAAAAAGAAAAAAAAGGGATGTTTACTGAAACACGTTTGTCCACAAAATATAACGTTTAGAGCAATTTTTGTGTGCGAGCGTGTATCTGTGTTTGTGTCTTCATGTGTGTGTGCATGTACTTTTAAAGGAATTTGAAGTGAATCTTCTTTTTTTTTCTCTCCCCCGCCCCCAATAGGAATAGATAGGTTCGCCTATCGTCCCGTTCCCGGTTTTTTGAACAGGAGTAGAGGTTTATCCCTTGTTTCCTGTCTATGGTTGGATTTCCGGTTCCTTCTGAAGTCTGCTTCCACACATTTACTTCTAACGTCTCTGACTGAATTATTATTACAACTAAATCTTGACAACTTCAAGTCTAGAGTTGGCTGTTGTCTTAGCTGCATAGGCCCAGGAACTCCACTTCTCCCCCTTTCTTACGCTAATACAGCACAGTAATCGTCTTCCTTGAGTTGCCTTGTATTGGGTGAACATTAATGGAGGAACTGATTGATCCATCCAACTATAGATTATTGGAGACTTATTGACTGAAAGATTAATTCGTTTTATTAGGCTCATCAAACCTACGTGTGCTGTTCAAGGTTGACATATGTTTCGGATTGTAGGAGGTTACTTACAATACCTGGTGTCCCCAAGCGGTCACTCTAAGTACTGACTGGGGTCAGCGCCGCTTAACTTCGGTGATCAAACGAGAACCGGTATTTTCAGCGGGTCACTTTCTGGACACAGTAAAAAACCGATTTAATTCTTCTCGAAATAAAAGGTTAGCATTTTATACCCTGCCAGCATAAAGACAATTCCCGAATTTCATTTTGTTAAGAAAATAGAATGAAAATTTAATTATTAAAATATGAGGCGGAAAAATAAATGAAAATAAGTGGCTGTAGAAAGAAAACACAGCTATAAAAACGGTTGGTGTTACAAGAAATCATATATATATATATATATATATATATATATATATATATATATATATATATATAATTACAAAATTAAATTGAAGCTTTTAGCTTCCATTTTTTGAAACATGGTTAGAACTGCGTAGCGTAAAAACGATATTTTGAATCAGTTAATTTATAATATTAATGATCTGTAAATTTACATTGAGCACTATTTTGTAAAAATAAAAATATCTATAAGAACACCGGATAATATATTCTGTACTTTGTTCTTATATATATATATATATATATATATATATATATATATATATATATATATATATTATTATTTGATGTATTTGGTGTTCAATCTGACATGTGTTATTTTATAGTAGATACCAGTTTTTTGAAACAAGCGCCAGCTTTTTTTTTTTTTTTTAAACGATGATTTTATCTATCGGCCTGCACACTCGAGTAGATTTTGTTTGTAAAGACCGCAGGCTGATAGATGCCAATTTGCACTCTTTAAAAATGAAAATTAGGCATCTATTTCAAATACGGCTATCCACTAAAATAACATTTGAAGTACAACATGCTAGCAATTTCTTCTCTCGCACTTCTCTCTGGCGGAACTCTCTTTCCGCTTCCTGCTTCCCACTCACCTTTGGTCTTTAAAAATTTAAATAAAATGTCAATCGTTATATTTTGTCTTCTTAATTCCTGTTCTTTTCTTGTTCTCTCTCCACAATGTTTTCCTTTTTCTCATATATTCTCACACTCAGTAAACACCTGCGTCTTATTGGGTTTATTGCCTTGAGGGTGAAATTATAATATATATATATATATATATATATATATATATATATATATATATATATGGGTGTGTTTGTGTATGTGTTTGTGTATTTAGGCAACAATCCTTCTTTCATGCACATTTCATTGTATAAAAAAGAGACAAGGTGCTTTGGCGTTAAATCCACTTTAAACTGACCTTGTGTCACATTCGATAGCGATGTGGGCGCAATGAAAAACACATTATATATATATATATATATATATATATATATATATATATATATGTATGTGTGTGTGTGTGTTGAATACGACAGACAAAGGTGCTTTTGATTTTTTTTTATACAATTTCTCATGCGATCTAATAAGTTTTTTTTCTTTTCAAATGATAAATTATATAAAAACTGCCCGAATGTTCTTTTTCATCCGAGCGCTTTCGGCTATACATTTAGCCATTTTCAAGACTGAAATATTTTAACTGTTAGATAAGAAATAGTTTGTAGCATGTATGTATTTATATGTTTTCATTTCTCAATGCACGGACAAGATATTGTGTCCATGTTCATAGTTGATATTATTAAGTGATACATACATGCAACAACCTATTTCTAATATAACAGTTAAAATATTTCATCCTTGAAAATGGTTAAATGTATAGCCGAAAGCGCTCCGAATAAAAGAACACTCGGATATTTTTTTATATAATTTATCATCTGAAAAAAAAATTAGTAGATCACATGAGAAATTGTATAAAAAACTAAATCAAATCACCTTCTCTGTCGTATTCAATGAAATGTGCACGCACGCACACATACACACACATACACATACATACATACGTACATATATATATATATATTTATATATATATATATAATGTGTATTTTTCATTGCGCCCACATCGCTATAGAATGTGACACAAGGTCAGTTTAAAGTGGATTTAACACCAACACCGTGGAAAAATTGCTCAAACCCTCTCGGCACTTCCCTTTTGGGCACGCCTCAGTCACCTGCAAACAAACCCAGTCTCCTAACGAATGAGAAGTACTGCCTGGTGGGGATGGCCCCCTGGGGCTTGAGTTAATATTGTTCTTAACTTACCTGGATTCGTTCATGCTTAGAATATTGTTGCCATATATGGTCTGATACTCTTGCTATTTACCTGGAGCTCCTTGATAAGATACAAAGATCCAAAGAAGAATCAGCAATATTATTGGTCCTGATCTGGCGGCTCGGCTTCAGATTCTTGTCCACTTGCCTTATTCACAAGTATTTTCATAGTAATTACTCCGATGAGCTCTTCGCTATGCTACCTAGACTTTATGAAGTCTAGGTACCATAGCGAAGATGTAGCCGTAAATTCTATGCTAACAGTTTCTTTTCCCTCACTTCTCGCTTGTGGAACTCCTTTCCGTCTCCATACTTTCCAGCCAACTTTAATCTGGAAGAATTTAAATGCAATGTCAATCGCTATCTACTGTCCTTCTGATTTCTCTTTTCTCTTTCTACTTATTACTAATGTTTCTGTTCCTAATTCCTCCACACCGTGTACCCCCTTGCTTGTTAGTGGCTGTACTGCCTTGTTTGGTGTGACACTGATTAAAAAAAAAATGTGCCAGGTAAATATTGGCAGGCCGAGTTCAAATTCACAGTAGTTTCTGCAGCATATCATATATCTGTGTGTATGCGTGTGTGTGCGCATGCGTGAATAACCCCTTTTCTCTTGTATGTACGACTGTACGCCCCATAGTCATTCATAAATGATTGCTTATTTATTTATTTATTGTATTTCATAATTACGATATCACAACAGATCACAAGGCTAAATGTGCCATACGTGATACATGCTTAGGCGATCATGTATCTTTCGATACATGACTAACGAGGCAGATTTTTCCCGCAGTAGGTTGCCATTTCTTTCTGCGGTAGACCAGTTGCTATCCAAGGCTATAGATCTCGGTCTGTCCTGCTATTTGCCCATACCTAGGGGGAGAAGAAGAGGAATCATGCCTTTCCCAAAGGTATTAGCACGTCAGTCAGTCAGTTATGTGTCATGCGTGATATACGCTTAGGCGATCATGTATCTTTCGATACATGACTGACAAGGCAGATTTTTTTCCCGCAGTAGGTTGCCATTTCTTTCTGCGGTAGACCAGTTGCTGTCCAAGGCTATAGAACTCGGTCCGTTCTGCTATTTACCTATTATTGTTGGGGGGTGAGAAGAGGATTCATACAATTCCCAAGGGTAATAACATGTAAGTGAATGTAATGGATTCGATTCGAATTCGAACTCGGCTTTCTGATTCCTAAATCCGAGCCGCTGCCCATTAGAAAATCAAGATTGACTAATGGCGCAAATAGCTTGCTTTTTTTTTTTTTTTTTAATTACGATTAACTCCCGTTACTACTGTCAAGCGATGAAAGAAATTTATAATGCTACTAAGTTGGATTCACAACTTTTGTTTATCTGTACCTGCCTAGACTAAGTTTCATTTATTAACATGCTGTGGGAAAGTTCTTATAGACAAGCAGGCAAACGATGTTGACCGATTGTTAAAAATTCGTACGTCACAGTCTTTTGGGGTGAGTTCGATCTGATGGGTAGTACAATTTGATCGCCCAGATTAAGATACGATTAGCAAACATTTACCTGCCTGTTTAGGTTTATTGGAGCTTATGCCTGTTTCTTTTCTTTGTTTCGTTCTTTTTTTCAATTCAAAAGGAGTATTAATGTTGGTAAAAACCAAATAGCGCCAATTTGTTTACAATGAAAGAAAAAAAAAACAGCCAAAAATGCCGAATATTTATAAGCCTTCAAATAAGAAAGAGTGATATTCAGTTGTTTACCACAGGAATCCACATTCGGAGAAAATATTTAACGTCACTGAAAATTTCAATTCGCACTTCGAAATAGTGGAGTAATGGATAACGGCTCGGATTGAGGAATTTGAGAGCCGAGTTCGAATTCCAATCTGATCCATTACATTCACTTACGTGCTAATACCCGTGCTAATGAATCCTCTTCTCCTCCCAGCTATGGGTAAATAGCTGGGCAGACTAGGTTCGATAGCCTTGGATGGAAACTGGTCTACCGCAGAAAGAAATGGCAACCTAGTGCAGGAGAAAAAATCTGCTTCTTCAGTCTTGTATCGAAAGATACATGATCGCCTAAGCGTGTATCGCGCATCTGACTGAACAGTGGGTGTAATAATAAAATTCAAATAGACTATAAATAAAACAGACACGATGATTATTTTGCAGGCCCCGTCAAAACAGACACAAAGGTAAATATAAGTAGTGTTTTAGAACTA
>CAHIKZ030003216.1:2957500-2980000 GCA_903632075.3 Acanthosepion pharaonis
CATAAGAGGTCTCATGTTTCAAAACAAGAGCCGAAAACTTCAATATAATTATTTGAATTAAATTGAGTTAAAGTAAGCTCTGTTCCATCTTCAAGCGAATTTTTTTTTGAATAACGTATTTCTGAAATTTACGTGTTTTAATAATTGAAATCAAAATTTCCATGGTAACAGATAGGGCGAATTGTTTAAATTGGGTAGGCGTGTGTTGGGTGTTAATAATAAGTATCAGTATAGAGTTACTTTCATAGATGTCAAGTCAGGGAAAGGTAGGGGTGTCTAAATTTGAAACGGATGATGTATTAACCCTAGTCTGGTATGCTTGTCTATTGAGATTTATTTATTTTTTTATTTTACTTTTTTATGAAAGGGATTTGTGCATATAAAAAACTGCCGTAACGTTTGTTTTTTGACGACTTCATAAAGGGTTATCTTTTTTTGTAGGGTATTTGAACTATTTATTTGGGCTATGGTTTATGAAAATTATTATATTGTATGCTTGTTCTTAGCTAATTATTCAAACCATGAATCTGATGATTGGGCTATGGATTAATCAAGTTATTATATTGTATGCTTGTTTTTAGCTAATTATTCAAACCATGAATCTGATGATGTCGACAAAAAACCGTTAACTCATGTCTATTGTTTAATAGATTATTATTATTTAGAAGCTTAATAATGTGCAATTTCTCATGATTTTAAAGATAGATGGAGGCAGCATAAGTGCTCTTTCAATAATATAAATAAAAGATATCAGACTTCCCTATCTAAATATTTTTGGCATCTGAAGGAAACAAACAGGACACCTAAAGTAAAATGGAAAATTATAAACATGGCTAGAACATGTAAAACTTGGGATGACCCATGCCCTTTGTGCCTCCATGAGAAATTGCACATTATTAAGCTTCTAAATGCTAGTGATTTAGAAAGGCCACATATGGAGCAAGAGTGAGGATTGTGAGATGAGATCACTGTTAGATTGGCTGGCCTTTTAGTTCTTACTCTCGCTTCTTGAAGATGATTTAGACAAGCAGATTGAAAACTGCTGAGTCCACTAAAACATGTTGATCTCCATTCTACCCGGTCCAAGTGTAAGTGCTCAAGGGTGAAATCAAGGTAAACCGCCAGAAAACCCGCACAAGTGATTTGATTAAAGTGGTGAAAGCTTGTGCAGAACCATCCACACTTTTCGGAACTATTGATATTAAAAAGAAAGAACAGTAAGATACATAATCCGGTGTTCATATTGATATTTTTATTTTTAAAAAACAGTGCTCATTGTAAATTTACAAAGCATAAATATTATAAATTAACTGATTTAAAATATGGTTCCTTCGCTACACAGGAATTATCATGTTTCAAAAACCGAAGCTAAAAACTTCAAATATAGATGGAACTTCAAATATACATGAAACAGAACTAATGCTTTTAATTTAATTATATAATTAAATTTGAAGTTTTTAGCTTCGGTTTTTTGAAACATGGTAATTCCTGTGTAACGACGAAACCATATTTTAAATCAGTTAATTTTATATATATATATATATATATATATATATATATATATATATATATATATAATCTTTCCAGTTCATGTAAGCACAGAATGTTACCCCGAGAAGGCGTAGCGGGTCACTCTCCTGGAGGTCAGCATCAGCCATGCTGTTGAAACGCAGGATGAGGTCTCCCGGATGATTAATTGAAAGCATTTTTAACGTTTGTCGTACGTTGATGATAAGAATTGAGCAAAAAAATTTCATTTTCAGGCTGTGGAATAAGTAAATACTAAAGACTTCAAATACCTTAGTGTATTTTTATTTTTATGCGCCGTGTCCCTTCTGGACGTATGCGATCATGGCTCTCCACTTCCCCCTATTCCTTGTAGTTCTCAATATGTTTTGTCCCTTTGCTACTTCCCCAAGGCCATGTTCTGTCATCCACTTGCTTAAGCCCGCTAGGTATGTCATGCGTTGTTTTTGCTCATATCTCTTTCCCTCTATTTGACCTGTGAGTATTAGATTCTCCAAGCCCTCCTTTCTCATTACGTGTCCCAGAAATTTTATCGCTCTCTTCGTGATGTTAAGTATAAGCTTCTTCCTTGTTTGTATGCTCTCCAAAACCTCATCGTTGCTCACACACTCAGTCAATGATATCCTCAGCATCCTTCTGTGTAACCATACCTCCGTTGCCTTGAGTCTCTTCTTCATCTTTGAGGAGACCGTCCAACATTTGCTGCCGTAAAGAAGGACAGATATCACGTAACAGCTCAGTACTCTTTTCTTTGTTATCAAAGGAATCCTCTTGTCTCGTAATACTCTGCTCAGCTTTTAGAATGCGTCTTTGGCCATCCCAATACGTCTTCGGGTCTCAGTGTCGCTCTTGCCGTCCTCTGTCAAAACACTTCCCAGATATTTAAATTTCCGCACCTGCTTGATTTTAGTGTCCCCTGACCTGTAAATCGCATTTCGATCTCATTCTTTTACTGACGACCATGCATTCTTTTTTTCTTGTAGTTTATGCTTAGTCCCTTCTTCTCGCTCTCCTTCGCTACTTTGTATAGGAGGTTTTGAAATTTCTTTTCCGTGTCTGCTAGAATCTTCAGCTAAGTTTTATAAATTTCAATCGACAGTAGTACTGGCTGTTCGGTCAATGAATGCCGAGTGTTTCCTTATAAGGAAACGGTTAATATTAATATTACCATTACTATTCAGGTGAATTTTAAACTAAATCCTTTATTGAATCTACAGGGACAGATTATTCTTGCTCCACTGGCCATATCTAGGAATATCTCGTCTATTTCTCACCTCGTTCCCACTGAGTTTATCTATGCACCACACAGCCCAGGGATTAAACTCATGTCACACAATTCATGAATCAAAACTTTAAACCTCTGTCAGTGAACTTGTGAAGCCTATTTTCCTGAAAAATTGTTTTAAGAGAAAATAGTACTGGCTGCTCGGTCAATGAATACCAAGTGTTTCCTTATAAGAAAATGGTTAATTGTTGAGTTGAGCGTCCCCTACTTAGATTAAATTACGCTTTACCTAATAAGTTTATTCATGTTTTATCCAGGGAAAACACGTACTAAACGCGAACCTCTCAACCGGAGGGGTCCAAACATGATAGGGGATCCCGAGCTGTGCTTTGTAATCCTCGCTATCTTTTCAACGTTTGTTTGTTTTCTTTTTCTATCTACATGTCAATATTAAAGGATGAAAAATCTTCGTGGATTCTGACGTCATTTTTTTCCGTCCAAATCCGTAAATTTGTTTTGCACATGTTAATATCGAAAAAAAAACACTATATAAAATGTTACTATATTTTTTCCATAATGATGAATGTATTAAAATTATTTAACTTTATAACAATAAAAATCTCAAGTTGATATTAAAGATTGCCGCAAAACATTATTGATTTATTGAAGATGGAATGATCTATTATGACATGTCTCTAATTATTTAAGATGGAATGATCTATTATGACATGTCTCTAATTATTTAAGATGGAATGATCTATTATGACATGTCTCTAATTATTTAAGATGGAATGATCCATTATGACATGTCTCTAATTATTTAAGATGGAATGATTTATTATGACATGTCTCTAATTTGTACTTAGATATATTGTATTTCTTTTCTATTTTTCTAGATGAATTGTTAATCTATATTGTATATGATCTGTTTTTGTATATAATTAGGTTACAATAAAATTAATATTTTATATGAATACTTCTTTTCATTTTATGTGCCATGTCCTTTCAGGACGTAGGCGATCATGGCTCTCCACCTCCCTCTATCCCTTGCAGCTCTCAACAAGATCCTTCCCTCTGCTTCCTCCCCAGATCACGTTATTGACATGTAGTGGAGCGGAGACACGTATCACAGATTCGGAAGGGGACTTGTATCATAGATTGGAGGGACATAAGAGTCTTGCTTCAACTCTGGTTTTATCGATATATAAAATAAATACTTAAAAGTAATGTAAAGTTTTATTTCAATGATGGCAGCCATCTTTTTACCCAATAAGGATGAGCTTTGTTTGTGTCGGTTCGCTTGTTTCAGATTTAAACAATTTAAACCATTTTTATGAAATTTGTATTAACTGTTTAGTGTCCGTCTTTGCCATTCATCCATTCGCACAAATATGTTGGGTAGGTTACTTCCTATTTCCCTCTGTTATGTTATTTTATTTAAAGCTTGTATGGTTGATAAGAGTTTTGCCTACTGCTGGTAGTCAAGTCTCCGTAAAAACTAATTTTCAAGATACACAAGTTATCAGTTATCTCCTGTTAATTCCCCTCTACAAGTTCTCCACTGCCTTAACCGGATATTCAACTCATACTCTTTGGGTCCTGTCACTGGATCTAACTAACGCCTTTATCCACTGTGCCAAAGAGTGTGAGTCCAATACCTGGTTAAGGCAGTGGAGAACTTGGAAAGGGGAATTAACAGGAGATAACTGATAACTGGAACTAGAAGAGCTTACCCCAGTGAGCGAAATAAAGGGTTCAGTTTGACATTCCAACCACCTGAAGAAGGCCGGAGCGTACAACGGCCGAAACGTTGTAATAAATATGGAAACAAAGATGAGGACAATAGTCCGAATAATGTAAATAATGATTTTTATTGTAACCTAATTATGCACGATCATGGAATATATGCAATACAGATGAACAATTCAAATAGAAATTCCATCTTAAATAAATCAATAACGTTTTGCGCAATTTTGAAGTCAGCTTGAGATTTTTCTTGTTTAAAAGTTGAATAATTTTAACACATCCAACATTAAGGACAAAAGATATCGAATTTTATACAGTGTTTTTTCAAGCTTTAGCAAAACAAATTCATAGATTTGGACGAAAATAAAGACCCCATTAATAATCAGTTGTGATTAGTTTAATCTGTAGCGTATATTAATATAGATAGGAGGATCGCTATAGAAGGACACCTCGACGTGGTGTAATGGTTAGCAACCTTGTCTCGCTAGAACCATTACAACTGTGTAGTGAGTTTAATCCTCACTGGGTGCCTTTTGCTTTCAGCCTTGTGCCACATTTTAGCTGAGCTTGGAAAATCACTAGAAATATAAATAGAAAAAATCATATTTAGATAAGAAAGCGAGGGTTTGCCCCCCAATCATATTGAACCCTCGATCTGGGGGTCCGGTGCAGTATGCCCCGACCCTGAACTACTGTACGGTATTTAGAAATAAATGATTGAAAAATGGTATTAAAACCATCTGAAGCTGGTTGACACAAACCGATTACGCGTATTGTACGCCTGAAATAGCGGCAGCATACAATTCTCACTTAGCGACCTGTTCGTTCAGCGGTCAGGTTGTTAGAAAGGAACACTGTTGTTAAGAGGGCAGTAGCTGTACTGGTTCTGAGCTGTTATTGCTGAAAATTCTGCTTCTCTTTTCAAATGCTCTCTGAGCATTTCTTTCCGAAATTCTTTTTTTTCCCTTGCGGATCCGTCTCTGCGTTTCACTCCTTTATTTCTCGCTCTGATTTCATTAAAAGCTCT
Source organism: Acanthosepion pharaonis (assembly GCA_903632075.3). Taxonomy (NCBI): domain Eukaryota; kingdom Metazoa; phylum Mollusca; class Cephalopoda; order Sepiida; family Sepiidae; genus Acanthosepion; species Acanthosepion pharaonis. The sequence goes on from CAHIKZ030003216.1 coordinate 2,963,026, forward strand.
TATTATAAAAATCAAGATGCCAACCCTTAATAATATCAGAAACTTTCATACAGTCTACAATAGCAGTTACACCCCATTTATTATAGTAATATAATCGAAACTCTTGAAAACAGAAAATAGTTTAGCCGCAATCGGCCAGAATCAACAATGAAAAATTTTGACACTCTTTAAGTTTAAAATCTTTGCTTTTATGCAAGAAAAATATAATAAAAATTATGTAAAAGTAATTCATTAGTTCATTATTTATTAATTCATTAGTTCAACCAAACATGTATTATGAAAGGTTGCTGCCCAATTACACAAGTCCTTAATTTATGGACATACGGAACATCTAAGAACAAGTATCGCGTCATTCAACGAGTGGTTAGTGGGTTAATACTATTTTGAATTTGTTAGCGAAGTGAATTCGCCATTTATTACATTAACCTGACTAATTTATTCTTTGTATAACTGCTTCATTGTAATCTTTATATTATGAAATGGACAAAGTCCGACAATTACTTTTAAGACATTTTTATGTTTATACATTCTTTTTATGGATACAAATATTTAAGTAAATGCTCTGTCTTTACAATAAACAGTATTAAACAACATTTACCTGCCTGAATGTCCGAAAAATTTTCATAGAAAATTTTCGTCCTCCGACAGGAATCGAAACTGTATCCTATATGGAACCGTCATATAGCCTGTTAAAGGCACGTCGGGCCAGTAAATGTTGTTTAATACTGGTTATTATAAAAACAGAGCATTTACTTAAATATGTGTGTCTATAAAAGAATGTATAAACATAAAATGTCTTATATATATATATATATATATATATATATATATATATATAAACTTAAAGTTTCATGAGCATGTATTGTTTATTTGCCGACTGTCGCACCATCATCAAGCTTTTGAAAAGATCTTTCAGTTATGTAATATTATATATATATATATATATATATATATATATATATATAGGAATTCCCGTCGTTTTCGACTTATGAAGATCAAGCAGCGCAGTATTTAGAACCAACACCCAGACTATCTGCAAATATCATTTGGTTATAGTGGTGAAGGCTTGTGCAGAACCAACTGCATTTTTGGAAGAACCGAATACAGAGAGCTGGTGTACAAGGTTTCCAAACGACCCTCCGCGGGTTTTGAATACAGCCATGAGTCAATTATTAAGACTTGTATCATTAAATCATTATTATCTACGCCCCACCAAAATTCTTAAAATCTAAAAATATTTTCTGGCTTTAAATAACCTGCAAAGGGTTGATAAACCGTAGAAAACGAACCAATCAATCAATCACATTATAAAAGGTGTTTCATTAAGACGGATCAAAGTCAGCAGTTAATAAATTAGTGTTATTGGTGCAAATTTATTTATTTCTCTATTGGATCATGTTATTAAGTCATGGCAATTATGTTTGAAAAATGATATCTCCCAAATGTCCGCCAAATCTGAAAGGAAAGAGAAAAAAAGCCGCTTAAACTTAATTCCCATTTAAAATTCGTCCAAGTTATTGGAACACCTTTTATAAGGATAAGCTAGATGTTGTGATATAATGGAATATGCATACACATGTGTTCCCCCTCACTGGAATATGATTGGCTGGTGTTCGTCATAAATACCGACGGACGTGTAGTAGAGTCAAAAAGCCCTAGTCTGAGAGCTAAGTCTATAATGACGCCCATTGAACTACGCCGTTGATCTTCTTACCTGCGACTACGACGCGTACCAGTCGATTACTGCTACTGTATTCTACTTGGTTATAGTAGCCAAAACCACTTAGCTACCTTGTTCAAATATATCCCTTTCCGGGACATATCATATTGTCTTTGTAAAAAAAATGTTTTATATTTTATCTTGGTTAACTAACATGGGCCAGAATAAATATCCCGTTCCGTACCACAGCTGTTTTTGTTAGTTACATAACCTTAACCAGTTGGGCATGTCCCCTAGAGCATTGTGAATATCTGTTCACGTGCAAGAGTAGTGAGGGATGAAAGAGTAACGTTTTTTTTTGTTTTTTAAGTTTGAAATCTGAGGCTGACAAGGAGATCTGGGAATCACATATAGATATTTTGGAACATTATCAATATGGGACTGTAGGAACAGACTGTGTTACTCGATCTGAAGGTCCCACTTACAAGATTAGGCGCCATTTTTTTTATTAAAACCTGTCAACATATCGCTGTGCTGCATGCGCCAAGTATACCCTTAACAGACTATAGGTGTCAGGATGGGTACATTTGTAACTCAGCGTTATTTTTTTGGTACACATATCTCTTACATGATAACAACAACAACAATATTATTATTATCATACTTATTATAAAACCCCGGTTGCGTGTGTGTGCGTCTGTACGTTTATATATTGGATCGGATTTCCTACATTTTTCAACCGATTTCAACAAAACTTCACAGGATTACGTAAAATTACCTTGCGGTGGTTCTGACAGCGCCAAAAACTGGAAAAACACAATTGTTTTTGCACGAAATCAATTTGAAAACACGATTAAGAGGCATCGCGAGAATGAAAGGGGGACAACTCATATCGAGTTATACTTATTATAAAACCCAGGTTGTGTGTGTGTGTGTGTTCGTTCGTTTATATATGGGATGGGATTTCCTACATTTTTCAACCGATTTCAACAAAACTCCACTTTTTTTTGGCAGGTAGTGTTTCTTATTGTCTTGCACACTTTTTTCTTTATTTTTACATTCAGAATGCTTTAAAAATTACATTTACAAGTCAATTGTTTATAATAAAATTCTATTCAATCGGTAGACTCATAACGATTGAAAACAATGTTTTTGTTTGAGTTTGGGTTTGACCAATTCGTAAAAAAAACAACAAAAAACAAAAAAAAAACCTAATTAAGTCATGTGTGTCCGTCAACCTTAAACAATAATCTTTGTCAATTTTATTTTTCAGTCTTTATGATGGTCGATACTTGATCTATCTCTTACTGTTACATCCCTGGGCAACGCCGGGCTCTACTGCTAGTTATTAATAAAAATAGAAACACCTCCAGAGCCTTCTCACTCCTGTTGCAGGAATCCCTAACTGATCATATCTTCAGGTATGAAGCCATACACACCATGATTGACTCATTGCGAGTTGGTGAAGCTATTTAATCCATAGTTGGGTTTGGATGGCCATTGACTTTGAGGAGTTCATTCGCCCCCTTTTTATGCTGCTGGGGTTCCGCTTACCTTCTTTACAAGAGTCTGATTAGGGAATCTTTTTAGTCGCCAACCACTTGACCACTCAGGTTTTGAATTCAGATTTGTACACCGGTTGCCACTTAAGGCTAAATGGCCCAGTCCGTCCTGCTGTCTACCCATAGCTTGGGGCGGAAACTTGTGCCTTTCCCAAGGTTTTTTGCACGCAAGTGAATTCGAAATCGGATCCCCGATTCCTCAATCCGAGTCGCTATCCATTATTTCACAACAACAAGAACTATATCAAAGAAGTTTCCGGCGAACGGACAGTTGCCTACTGGACATTTGCCTCCCAGACAATTGTGTCCCTAAACAAATGCGTCCTTGGGTAATTATCCAATTTTTTTTAAAGATGTTGTTTAATATAGAAATTTGCATACCAATACCTTTAGTAGCTCTAAACAAGCAGAAATGTAGTTACCATAAATGAAAAAAAGAGTGAATTTTTTTTTTAAAGCAAGGGAAAATTAAGCTAGGAATTTAGTTCACTCCAGCAGTGCGTACCACAAACATCTAATAGATTCTGGATTTTATAGATTATATTTTTATTTAGAACCCATGGCTAAGTTCCGAAAATCAAACACTCGTGGAAAAATATGCGTGGACGAGGAGAATTATATCTTCTACTATCATAAGAAAAACACCGGTAAAACAAAAACATGCTGATGATGTGTAGAGCGATCTTACAATACTGTTAATCTTCATTGCATTTTAAAAAAATAACAACTTTTAATTTGTTTATTTTATTGCTTTTTTAAAAAAAAAAAAAAACTATGATTACTACCAATGCTTTTTTTAAAATTTATGGTAATTGACTGTAAAAGCTTCAAAAACTATCAGAAGTACGCATTTATCCAGGGAGACTTTTGTCAATAGACGCAAATGTCCTGGGACGCAATTGTATGGTACTCAATTATCCAGGACGCAATTATCCAGGACGCAATTGTCCAGGACGTAACTATCCTAGTACCGTCTTAATCCTGTGTCACAGATTTTTATTAAAAACAGACTTAGATAAATGAAAGAGACTTAAAAAAAAAATATCAGAGGTAAGCAATTATCTAGGGGCGCAAATGTCCAGGGATGCAATTGTTCGGGACGTAAATATCCAGTTCGTAACTGACTTAGAAACAAAGCTACCAAAAACAAATTAGCTTAAATGATTTTAACGCTTAATTCTAAATGTGTTGGGAATCTTTCGTGTCGTATAATTTTGGTTAGTTATTGAATGTTGTCTACATTGTGTATAGCTATTAAATTTATTGCTATTTAATATAATCGGGCGTAGAGCATCTTCCAAGAACTTTCAGTACGAAATTTCGCAAACCCGTTTTGAGACTTTCGATGAATCACTGTACCTTCTTCATAAAATACAAATTTTGTTTGAGTTTGACACGCGTTTTTAGTTTATATTATGATAAAAAACCATAATATGCCTCCCCCCCACACAAAATGCCGCTTATTTTCTTCCACATTCCGTGATAAAATCAATAAAAATGTACGCCAATTACAATGATTTCAAAAAATGCATTATCACGATACAATTAAAAGCGCCCCTCTAGAGCGTGGCTAAAACTAACTGCTTCTAAAGACGTCTAGTGAAAAAAGTAGAAATAATTTTTAGCCCCACCCGCCTCTCTCTTTCTCTCTCTCTCTCCCCCTCTCTCTCTCGTAGATGTGCAGGTGGGGTAATGGACAGCGGCTCGGATGGGGAAATCTAAGAGCCAAGTTCGAATTCCAGTGGAGTTTAATGTATTCACCTACGCGTAGATGCTCTTGCGAAAGGTATGGATGTACCTTTTCTCTCACTAATTATGAGTTAATTAGTAAGACTTGTATCACTAAATCACTATTATCTCCCCCCCCTCAAAAAAAGTTCTTAAATATCTAAAAATATTTTCAGGGTTTAAATAAATTAGCAGAGGGTTGATAAGCCGTAAAAAACGAATCAATTAGTCAAAAGTCTAAATAAAAATACTCAAACCCGATCGTTCGAGATGAGAATGTATCGGCCTTAAAAATAAACTAGCAATGACTGACTCTGTCTCTTTAACGCTCTGACTTTCTCTGTAATATTGTTCTAACCGAGGGAAGGTTACTGAATAGGATAATGAAACGAAGGTAGGTAATGAACTATAATACTTAGGACAAGAACAGCACATATAAGATTCGCCATCGGCGCGTAGAAGTAGTCAACTGCTAGAAGTGAGTCAAGTGAATTCCACAATGAATCTTCAGAATATCTACCAACCACCCCACGCGATCAAATGCGACACAAGGTCGGATTTAATGTGGGTTATCTGAGCCGGTATGCTCGGCCAAAAATTCCTCGTAGACACCGTATAAAACGGGGTCTGATAGCTCTTTCCCGGGACGAGACTCCGCCCTTCGACATAACCTCGTCTGGGGATCCTCTAGGCAGAGAGTTTGACCAGCACAGCTGGAGACGACTCTCCAACTGCAGACCAACATACAGTATTTACTACTGTATTTATGGTAATGGGGACGTACCCATTATCGTCCGTAGGTATGTTATAACAAATATACATATATTAATAATAAATATGCATTTTTTCTCACCTGTAGCACAACTCTGAGTTTGATGCACAACTCACTCGTCTGGTGCTGACTGAAAAAAAAAGAATTATTCTTATAATTTGTGGATTATTTACGGCCAAAATGTCGTTTGGGTTGTATGAATAATTCATATTATTTTTTTGTTTCGGAAGTAATTATTGCATTAGCATTTTTCTTTTTAGATAAAAATGATCTTTCCAGATGTAAGTTATATTATTTAACCCATTGCTGGGGGTATGGCAGACGTATGCACTCGGAAACAAGTAGCCGGTCATTATTATACATCCTTCAAACGTGTTGATAGATTCTGCTTTAATTTTTATGAAAACTTTGTGTAATTTATCTTCCTTGAAATTTTCCTGCAATTCAGCAGTTACCAAATTCTGTGGCCTTCCAAATTTTTTCTTTTTTGTTTTTCAAATTTTCACATTATCTAAACCACGTACTTCGTCTATATATACAGGGCATGATGGACAAATTACGTAAAAATGAAAATAACACTTACATCTCATTTTAACAGATATATTTACTAAAATTACACAAAAATATCTTGAAATACTAAAGAATAAAATTATTCAATAAAATCGCCGTTGGCTTCAACCATGGCCTCCAGACGACTTCGGGATCTCCTGAAACTCTTCTGGATGTTCTCTTTGTTTAAGTTGCTGAACGCTGCCATAATCCTTGCTATCTGTTCATCTCTCGCTCATCTGCGCGCCACACATAATAATCAAGGGGGTTGCATTCTGGAAAGTTAGGTGATCAGATGTAAGGGGGGGATGTGGTCACAGAAATTTTCTGGCAGCCATGACTGGGTTCTCCAGCTTGTGTGGCATGGTGCAGAGTCTTGTTGCCGGACATAGGGTCTTCCAGCAGCCACTGTCTTGACCCACGGTAGCACTACCATCTCAACGCACTTGATGTAGCTCTCCGTGCTGAGTCTGAGGCCCTGTGGGAACATGAATAGAGGCATAACGTCGCCATCACTAGCGATCACTTCAAACACCTTAGTAACCCCCATCAGACTCATCCAACTCTTTCCGAATCCTCCGCACTGTCCTCAGATTGACACTCAAAGACTTTGAAATTGGAGCGTCCTGTGCGAATGCCAAGCAGTACTGCATGTCGTTTCCAAATTTCTGGTGGAGCGAATTGCGTCATGGTGCTCTTTTTCGCACAGACGATGCCCAACTGACCCTACTATGCTGTGCAGTAGACAAAATTTTAAAAAAAACCGCGCATACGCGAAATTAAGAAAACAAAATGACGACAATTTACCCATCGCACCCTGTATATTCTTTCTCCCTGTGAGTTTTCTATGAATAATTTCTTGGTAATTGTTCTGATGAACATTCTGTTATGGCGCATAGACTTTATGAATGCAAGCGCAGTACGAGATTGGCTGCAAGGTTTTTTTTTACATCACTTTACAGTTGAAATGCCGACATGTAACCATTCTATGCTAGCAGTTTCTCCTACCTCACTTCACGCTTGTGAAAATCACTTACAGCTTCTTGCTTCCCAGTCAACTTTGATGTTCAAAAATTTAAATACAATGTCAACCTTTGTCTCCTGTCTTCTAAATTATTGTCCTTTTATTGTCCCCTCCATTATATAGTCGTTTTCCTCATATTCTTTAACATTCAGTAACCTCTTGCGTCCTAGTGATTTTGCAGCCTTCCTTGAGTGATATGATTAATATATATATATATATATATATATATATATATATATATATATATATATATATAATGGCGGTAACGTTTTTCGGTTATAATGTGTATTTGTTTTTATATATTATATTTTATTTTATAGCAAAAATATAGAAAATAAAATACAGTATATTAAAAAAAGTCCACATTATAAACCAAAATACATTTGCGGGCCTTCTCTTCTCTTTCAAATACACACTTTTCTCTCGTAGAACAACTATAATCTCTCACACACACACACACACACACACACACACACACACACACACACACACACGCGTATATATATATATATATATATATATATATATATATATATATATATATATATATATATAATAAATGTATGTATATAATCATTTCAAGCAAGGGAATGAAAAAACTAGGTTTCACTGGTTTACGGAGATGAAAAATACAGCAAGAACAACAAAAAGAATGTGATAATGGAGATAAGATATATATATATATATATATATATATATATATATATATATATATATATATGTTCAAAATTTGGTATATTTATCAAGGAAGATTGTTTCAGTATAAGAGTTAGAGAGAGTGGACTTTACATGGTGACTTAGTTTCAGGCCTCAATACGATCTTCAGATCCATTGGTCTCTCTCTCTCTCTCTCTCTCTCTCTCTCTCTCTCTCTCTCTCTATATATATATATATATATATATATATATATATATATATATATATATATTGGTCATTCAAACTTATGTAACAGTGTTTCCCATAGCGATGAGTGTTTGATTGATTTGAACCTATTTTTGAAACACTTTATTCTACATTCAACCCCATCACTTGATAAGACACCAGAAGTGTTGAAACAAAATGGATATTTTTGTAGTGATTTTATAACATATTTATGTTATAATTTCCGAATAAATAATTATATATATATATTCCCTCTCTCTCTCTTTATCTCTCTCTCTTTCTCTCATATATATATATATATATATATATATATATAATTAGGAAGATTTTAAATGATCATAATTAAGTAATTCATCGAGTCTAGAGGAAACTTCAACAAAATGCAGAGTGCACTGGACGGCCGTTTCATCAGCAGTGCGCTACAACTACCGAGGATTGAAACCCGAACAGTCCCCTATGGGTAAAGAAAAACTTGGATGAGTTCCACCGCGGAATATGTGATCGAGCGGCGCTGTATCGAGTCTAACTCGTTACCTCTTCGTCACCGTAGGTACAGTTGGTATGGCGTTTGCTTACTATCTAACTGTTCCGGTTTCAATTCTCGATGAGTCCCAAATATAGGACGAAACGGCCGTCCAGTGCTTTCTTTTGAGGTTTCTTCTAAAGTCTCTCTGTATATATATTTTATGTTAGTAACTATACTCAGTTGGTGTAAAAATCGGATAACACAATTTGTAAATAGAAATATATTAAAACAAATAGGTATCAGGGAAATAAAATTGGAAAAAAAAGAAAGGACTAAAGTCATCCGAAAAAAATCGTTCAGTCCAAAGAAAAAAAAAAAAATCGAGTAAATAAAAAAAAAACTTAAAGTGCTCAGTAAAGCAGAGTATAAAAATCTTAGGAACTACCTACCTCGGTTTCACCAAATGGATCTTCAGGGTAAGCTCGTATACATACATACATACATATATATATATATATATATATATATATATATATATATATATATATATATATATATATATATAATCATTTCTCTCTCCCTATATATATATATATATATATATATATATATATATCTCTCTCTCTCTCTCTCTATATCTATATATATATATATATATATATGTATGTGTGTGTGTGTGTGTGTGTGCGTAAATGTAAATGTATAGAAAAATAGGAAAGAACACGTTAGGTAAATAATCCGGAGTTCTTCAGTATTTTTGTTTTTATTTTTAAAAAACAGTGCTCAGTACAAAAGTAGAGCCTAAACTATAATTATGATTATTTTTAAAAAATTTTAAAATTCCTTCGCTACATAAGAGTTCTCATGTTTCAAAAACAAGAACCAAAAACTTCAACATAATTGTTAAAATTAAATTGAATTAAAGTGTCAAGCTCTGTTTCATCCTCAAGCGAAAATTTCGGAATATATATATATATATATATATATATTATTCTCTCTCTCTCTCTCTCTCTCTCTCTCTCTCTCTCTCTCTCTCTCTCTCAGTAACTACAACTAGTTAAGATCGGGATTTTAAATATTCTTGAAGGTTTTACAAATGGTTTTAAAAGTCAGTTTATTTTTCAGTGACAGTGAACGAGAAACATAAATTTTATTCAAATGCAAAAATATATGCCTCTCTGTATGTGAATACATTCGAACAGGATTTTATCGAAGGGGAGAAACACCGAAGTTAGTCTGACAGATTCGAACAGACTGAGATAGATAGATAACAACAGACTGAGATAGATAGACTGATAAAACAGATAGATAGATAGATAGATAGATAGATAGATAGATAGGAACAGGTTCAGATAGATATTGGATGTGGTGCTAGTCCATCCTATGTGTGCAATTGATGAAATAAGAAGATCATCAATAGATTACTTTTCTTTTTCTCTGTTTCATCATGTCTAGATCCTTTTCCTTCCTTCCGCAGAATTTTTTCTTCTTTCCATCCTGATAACGTCACATTTTCTCCCCATGTCCTCTACCCCATTCTTCAACAGCGTGTTTCCCTTGAGAATGCGTTCACGCATCTATTTACTTTGCCTGACAGCACAGCCGAGTCTTAACTTGAGCTGACCCAACTGAAGATTGATCTCCATTCGTTGTAAAAAAAATGACATCACTGGTTTTATTTTAGTTTTGTTTCCCGATGCAAAAAATTGCTTAACACGACAAAAACCTATCCACATTACTATCTGTAACTTTACAATTTCAATGCAGGTCATTAAAATCGCTCCCCGGCTGGGGCTGCTGCGTCTAAAGTTATTTCGATATCGTTCTATCGTACAGCAATTCCAAGAGAGTCGTTTTGCCAAAAGGTTTTTTTTTACTGTTGTTCACCCAATACAAGGCCCAAGAGCCACTCAAGATAGATGGTTATGCTTGATGTTGCATTAGCCTAAGAAAGGGCAAGTAGTGAGATTCTTGGGGCTATTCAGAAAAGATAACGGTTAACTCTAGACTTGAAAAGATCAAGATTTAATTAATAAGATAAGACTCCTGTCCAAAAGAGTCGAGGAGGAGTCTGAACCGGGCGATAGGTATTGATTATTCTCTTTGGATATATGCTTTCATTGCTCAGAGAGTGAGATTTAAGCAAGGCAATGCCTTTCTCCACTTTAAATATTTAAGGCACTGATATTTTTTGGTATCATTGGTCATAATTGAGCCATTTAAAGATATTTTGCAAGGTCATACTCGACAACGGGGTGTCAGCCATCATGTATATATGTATGCGTGTAAGTTCTTGTGTGTGATAAGCGAACTTAGTTACTCCCATTGGGAGAAAAGGAAAAATAATTGATGAATAAGATGTCAGAGTTGAGGCGGAAACTTTAGGAATATAGAGTAGAAGTAGACTTTAGAAGAAATCCGAAACCGAATCCAAAGCAGGGAACAAGGGATGAACCTCTACTTCTGTTCAAAAGACAGAGGAGGAGTGTGAACCGGGCAATAGGCAAACCCGTTTACTCCAGTTATTGATCAAAATGTATTCATCTTCATTTATAAGATAGAAGGCAAAACAGAACGCGCTTAAAGAAATCTGGACTTTTACTCCGAAAATGTTTGGACTGTTTACGTATTTGTTTCTATCTATCTATCTATCTATCTATCTATCTATCTATCTCAATCTGTTCGTATCTATCTACCTGTCTATCTATTTATCTCAGTTTTTTCATATTTATCAATCAATCTATTTCAGTCTGTTCATATGAAGAGTGCACAGACTGATATAGAAATTTATTTTTATTCTATCTATCTATCTATCTCAATCTGTTCATATCTGCTTTCCTATCTATCTATTTATCTCTGTTCATATCTATCTATATATCTATCTAGCTAGCTAGCTTAATCTGTTCATATCTGTCTACCTATTTATCTCTGTTTATTCATAACTATCTATCTATCTTTGTCTGTCCATATGTATCTCGATCTGTTCATATCTATCTATCTATCTATCTCAGTCTGTTCATATCTATCTATCTATCTCAGTCTGTTCATATCTATCTATCTAACTCAGTCTTTTCATATCTATCTATCTATCTATCTATCTATCTATCTATATCTATCTATTAGATTGACTGATTGATTAGTTTTCTACGTGTTATCAACCTTTTACCGAAAGCTGGAAAATATTTTCAGATTGTAAGAAATTTTTTGTAGACTGCTACACATTCTACTAATTAACTAATAGCTTGGGAGAAAAGAGGTGTATTCATATCTTTCCCAATGGTATATCTGTTTAAGGGAATATAATTAATATGACTGGAACTGAAACTCGGCTCTCCAATTTCCAATTCCGATCCGATATCCATTACACCAGCCGCATATCCACGCTTACGTTTCTTAACTTCAGTGATTGTACGAGACGCAGACAGACATTATAGAATATTTATATCTTCGGTCTTATACAGGTACGAAATTTACCGGTGTCGAGTTTCTGTGGCAATAAACAACTAGTCTTTTTTTTAAGAAAAAAGATTAAATTATATGCTAGAAAGATCTTGACCTATTCCCGAAAATCTGGGGGAAATCAAATGTAGGGAAATCCATTCTTGGTTGGGCTGAGAACCTTTCGGCAGCTCCTCATATAGACAGCCACCTTCAATGAAATTAAGAGGTCTCTTATATTTATCACTTAACATATCACTTCTTTTGATCTCTTATTTGTGATGCCCAGAGTTTGGGTCGGAATCATTTCCAGAAGTTTCGTTTATTACTCTAACTACTTTCAGAGAATTTAATGGGCGTATTTTATTGATCATTCTAAGTTTGAAAAATAAAACTTTTTAAATGACAATGGTATATGGGGTTTTTATGCCCTTCAAAAATTCTTAAAGGCAGTTTTTGATAGAGGAAATGAAGTTCTGTCCCAAAGGTTTTAACAGCGATGTAGAAAACAGACAGGATGATTTCAATGAAGTCAATTCAAGAGAACAACGGCTCTATCAGAACTTATGACGCATCTACTTCCGTTATATTGTCGTCTGTTTCCGTTTATAACTTTAAGCTTGACTACGTAATCCATTGATTTCCATTAAGGATCATTAATGGCCATTAAAGAACTCAGTGTGCATGATAAAATCTTCAAGAAAATGAGAAAAAACCCAATGAACCAATGACAACAATTAGTGCAGCTGTACCACTGATATATATATATATATATATATATATATATATAAGTATTTCACCTCAAGAGAGGAGGAATGCCACTAGTATGCAGGGGGTTACAGAGTGGGAGCGAGTGTAAAGAGGAAAGGATGGAGGAGAGGATGAATGGAAAAACAGGGAATAGGTCAGGGCGTCTGGAGATGTCGATTGACATTACATTTCAATAGTTGGAGATTATAGCTATCAGGGGAAACAAGTAATAGGCGGGGAATTCCACAGACGGGGGGTGCGAGGCATGAAGCAATTGGAGTAGAAGAGACAGTTACATTTAACTGTTTCGACAGTGAAAGGGTGGGACCGTGATGCCAGCCTAGTAGCACGTTTGAATTCATGCAGTCTGGGAACTAACGATAGTAGCTCATCGGAGCAGTTACCGTGAAATTATTTGTAGAAAAGACAGAGGCAGACGACGGCACGTCTGTGAGAGAGTGACTGAAGACGAGATGCCAGATCAGGACCAATCCCCATATTCAGACAGGTTTGGTTAAATAGTTTAGACAAGCCACTAGGAATATTAACATAAATAAAAATGAATTCAATACATTATCAATAACTCTAAACATATCAAATAACTATATGGTAATCAAATTCACTCCAACTAAAAACAGGAGCAAAAATATTCTAAAAAACCTCATGAATACTAATAAATTCACTACTGATCCAAGTAAAAATATAAAATTAATTATATACTATACTAAATTTAATACAATCAACCTACTTGTCCAAAACATTATCTTCAGCCAAAATAGCATCTTGCAAAAGGCCAACACTGTATATCAATTTAAATGTCCTTTAGGAGATTGTACCTCTGATAAAAATGCCAATATATACGTTGGTTTTACTACGATGATACTAACAAAACGGCTTACATTTCATTTAGTTGAGCATAGTTCAATATCTCAGCATTTAAAGGAACACTCATGCCCACACTCACAGATTAGTCGGATATTAATTAAAAAATACATCTATATTACAGAAAAACAATAATAAGCAAAAACTAAAAATCATTAAAGTCAGCTATGAGTATAACAACAAAGTTTTTAAATGTTTATAAAAAATATTTATATATGAGCAAAAATGGAAAAGTTACTTCTCTTATACTGGAAAAAAAGCAAAAAACACGCGAACTTTGAAATCTAGAACGCTGCATAAGCAGTAAAAAAGAACAGGTTAAAATCGTTTTGTGTCAGCCAGACTGTCCTCCCAAATAAGCAATGGTGAGAGGGCAAGTTCATTCAGGCCTTCAGTAATGGTATCAATATTCATATTGTGGCTTCCATCTTCAAACTCCATTCAAGAACAATCAAGAGAACGGTGAATATGTTTAAAATAAAAAGGAACAGTGGATTGAAAAACTGGACCAGGAGGTCCAAACAGAAAGATATTTCAGCTTATCACTAAGGAGATCGATTAGAAAAAATCCAACACAACACATAAGACGTTTGGCATTTGAGAGAGGAGTTTTAGCTATGACAGTCGAAAGAGCAGTGAAAAAAGACTAGAAAATGATATCGTACGTGAAACCTGCCAGGTACATTGTTACTCCAGGACAGAAATTTAGAAGGTTAGATAGGGGGAAGATCATCTTGAATAAGTTGAAAAATGATCCTGGAATATATATATATATATATATATATATATATATATATAATTAATTTCAATTTTCATGAGCTTCCGAAATTTAACTATGATTAATTAATGATGAACATGTCATTTTCGTTTGTGATTGATTTTATCAGGAATTCGTCTGTTAAGCTTGAAGAGTAATTATACATTCTTATTGCTCAAAGTAGAGTCCAATAGTGCTATAAAAAAACTCGGAGAATTCCAGTAAGATAATTTTAATCATTTCTAAGATACAACGGTTCAAAGCTTAATCTAACAATTGGACAATTTGGGTTTTATAGAATTTCGACAATTTTGCTGTACACCCGGTATATATGTATATTATTTTATATACGCAGTACTTAGTGGAAAGTGCTCAATATCAGTGATAGAGCTAACATATTCAGTTGTATGGATATGAGTTTTTGACCCTGGGTAAATCGTGAAACCCAGAGTCACAAACTCATATCCATGCTTGTCAACCCCAGCGAGCGAAATAAAGGGTTCATTTCGACATTCCAACCACCTGAAGAAGGCCGAAGCGTACAACGGCCGAAACGTTGTGATAAATATGGCAACAAAGGTGAGGACAATAGTCCGAATCATGTAAATAGTATATATTATTTCGTTGCGCTATTAAATGTTACTTACAGTGGAATTATACTCTATTTCTTCTCATTTTACCTGGATATATATATATATATATATTATACTCTATTTGTTCTCATTTTACCTGGATATATATAGGAATCCATCGATTAATGCGGCATATATCTATTTTTTTCGAATGTTATAAATTATTCTTATAACTTTAACAAAATAAATTGATTGAGCTTTATATTTTGGAATTACATAATTTACCTTTATATCCTTATTTTTCCTTGATAAAATGTTCTTTGAAGCTTTAAAATAAACAGTTATTTCACATTTAGACTTTTTATTAACATCGTTCTGATCTTTATGCTCGCTACTGTACATATTTGATATATATATATGTATATATATATATATATATATCATATATAGATCTTACTTATTATAAAACACAGATTGTGTGTGTGTGTGTGTGTGTGTGTGTGTCTGTACGTTTATATATTGGATCGGATTTCCTACATTTTTCAACCGATTTCAACAAAACTTCACAGGACTACGTGAAATTACCTTGCGGTGGTTCTGACAGCGCCAAAAACTGGAAAAACACAATTGTTTTTGCACGAAATCAATTTGAAAACACGATTAAGAGGCATCATCACGAGAATGAAAGGGGGACAACTCATGTCGCGTTATTATAAAACCCAGGTTGTTTGTGTGTGTGTGTGTGTGTGTGTGTGTGTGTCTGTGTGTTCGTTTATATATATGATCGGATTTCCTACATTTTTCAACCGATTTCAACAAAACTTCACTTTTTTTTTGGCAGGTAGTGTTTCTTATTGTCTTGCACACTTTTTTCTTTATTTTTACATTCAGAATGCTTTAAAAATTCAATTTACAAGTCAATTGTTTATAATAAAATTCTATTCAATCGATAGACTCATAACGATTGAAAACAATGTTTTTGTTTGAGTTTGGGTTTGACCAATTCGTAAAAAAAAAAAAAAAAAAAACTAATTAAGACATGCGTGTCCGTCAACCTTAAACAATAATCTTTGTCAATTTTTATTTTTCAGTCTTTGTGATGGTCGATATTGATCTATCTCTTACTGTTACATCCCCGGGCAACGCCGGGCTCTACTGCTACTATGATATATATGTATATGACATATATATATTTGATATATATATATATATATATGACATATATGATATATATCAAATATATATAAATATATATATGTGATATATATATTTTATATATATATATCATATGTATAGAAGTGATATATATATATATATCATATATATAGATATGATATATATATATATGTGTGTGTGTGCTCCCGGAAATCCGGTTGAGCTCTCTAGTAAAAAAGGTGGTTTTAAAAAACAGCGGCTTGAAATCAAGGTAGCGTGATTGCCTGATCTCTTAACTTTTTAAAGATATATATATATATATATATATATATATATATATATATAGAGAGAGAGAGAGAGAGAGAGAGAGAGATG
Source organism: Acanthosepion pharaonis (assembly GCA_903632075.3). Classification (NCBI taxonomy): domain Eukaryota; kingdom Metazoa; phylum Mollusca; class Cephalopoda; order Sepiida; family Sepiidae; genus Acanthosepion; species Acanthosepion pharaonis. The sequence goes on from CAHIKZ030003216.1 coordinate 2,979,598, forward strand.
GATTGGTTGGTTCCATTCTTGACTTGGTTTCTTGAACGTTATATTTTGCAACTTCAAAAGCACCCGAGATTGAACATAAAATGAATTTCATTTTCAACTGTTGACGAATATCTCAAGAGAATTGGAAAAAAAAACCTTACAAAGATGACATTTGGTTTCCTCAAAGATTATCGAATGGGCTTCGAACAAAGACTTCCTCCATTTGCAGCAGTCTTTTAACCAGGAATTCCAACCTTTCATCTTTGCACCCGCTTTGTGTCAAGGGATGAAAAATGGAGGTTGCATGTCATCAGAGAGCGAAGAAGAGAGTGATTATCACAAAATGCGAAACACGTGCAAGCATCGAAATAGGAAGTCTATCCACACAAGTCCTTGCTATATGTTTACGGGGATAAGAATTTGT
>CAHIKZ030003216.1:2985000-2995000 GCA_903632075.3 Acanthosepion pharaonis
ATTAATTTATAATATTAATGCTCTGTAAATTTACATTGTGCACTATTTTGTAAAAATAAAATATCTATAAGAACACCGGATTTTATATCTTACTGTTCTTTCTTTTTATTTATATATATATATATATATATATATATATATATATATTGATTAGTTTTCTATAGCTTTTGAACCTTTATAGGCTATTTAAAACGAGAAAATATTTTTAGATTGTAAGAATTATTTTTAAGATAATAATGGTTTAGTGATACAAGTCTTACTAATTAACCCATAGCTGGAGAGGAGAAAACATGGATCCATACCTTTCCTATTAAATGAATATAATGAAACCAACGGGAATTCGAACTCGGCTCTCCGATTATCAATTCTGATCCATTACATTACACGCACATCTCAGCTTACATCATTTAGTATACTGCAGCGATCACCCATCTAGCTACTGACTAGGTTCAACAATGCTTAACTTCGGTGTCTGTACGGGAAGAGGTTTTGATGTGATGTGGCGTTAGCCAGTTTTATATAGATAGTCCTAATACTGATCCACATATTTTGGCCTAGTTCTTTTATGAAAGAGGCATCTTGGTGTTTGGTAATGTTTAACGAGGCTTGTCTGGTTACAGTTGAGTAATGAATTCGATCCTAATTGAGTGTTCCATATAGATTCCGTTATTAAATAAGAAGAAGGGATGACCTGTCGTAAAATCAAGCAAACCTCAGCTAACCATTATGAAGGAGAACAAGTCATCTACATCGACTTTTTCGAATAGGCCCTTCATGACGCTCGCTCTATAAAGTCGAATTTTGCAGTATGCCCGATCTCTAGGGCGGGCATACTGCACAATTCGGCCCACTTGTCTTGTACAAATAGATTGAATTGTGCCAATAGATACTAGCTGATTGGCATTGATAAACAGCAATAAACAATTATATTTACTGGTTTAACGATGCAGAACTTACTAATGCACAAATATACAAGTTTCTAGTAGGCAGAAAGACTCTGTTGCGCCAATCTTCCAATGCTTCTCCCTGACTTGAAGTCAACATTCGGAATTTTAAGGTTTGTTTTGTTTTACGGCATATCAAACACGACGGGTTATTTAATGCCGATAATTTTTATTGCTGGTAATATTTTTCTTCAGAAATGTATTGCTGTTATTTTTTTATCCTTCAAAAATCTATTTCTGGTAATATTTTTTTCTTCAAAAAATGTACCGCTGGTAACATTTGTTCAAAAAATGTATAGCTAGAAATTTTTTTTTTCCAGAAATGTATAGCTGCTAATTTCTTTTTTTCAAAAAATTTATAGCTAGTATTTTTTTTTTTTTTTTTCAAAAAATGTATAGCGGGTAATCTTTTTTTTTTTTTTTTCAAAAGTTTATAGTTTGTTTTGTTTTACGGTATATCAACTTCAGTGGCTTATTTAATACCAACAAGTTTTTTTTATTGCTAGTAATATTTTTTTTCAGAAATATATTGCTGGTAATAATGTATTGCTGGTAATAATTTTTTACAAATATTTCTGGTATTAAAACCTATTTTTACATTTTCATAGTGTTTTAACTCCATTTTGGAGTTTCCCTATTTACCCATAGCAACAGTTGCTACTACCCCGAGTCGGGGTGGAACTGGGAACACCAGCAATTAAGAAGTGGTTCCATGCTCCTCAAAACTTCCTGATCAGAGGTCTTGCTGTTGGACGTAGCTTATCGTCATACTCAGGACGGGGAATTTTAAGTCTTAATCAAATGCTAGATCTCTTGCTAGAAAAGTGTGGCCCTGTGTTGTGCAAGACAAGGTTTCTCGAATGAATCTATCTTACATATAAAACAACAATTCGTCGATACTTAGAATATTGCTACCACATATAGTCTGGTATTCTTGCTATATATTTATAGGTACTTTATAAAATTCAAATAAGAATCTCATTGGTCCTGGTTTGACTTCTCGGCTTCAGCCACTTTCCCACCGCCGTAATGTAGCTTTTCCTGAGCCTTTTTTATAACTACTTTCATGGCAATTGTTCGGGTCCACTTTTCTCTATAGTAGATAGACTTCATGAATTTAAGCGCAGTACTATATTGGCGGCAAGGTTTCATCATTTTACAGTTGAAATGGCTAAGTTCTATGCCAGGCATGGGCAACCTTTTCCGACCAGTGGGCCGCATCAGATATAGCTCAACATAAGGCAGACCGCACTGCTAAAAAATATTCAAGGTAATTTTTCGTTGAAGGTGACTCAGCCCTTTTCATTACAGAAGACCGTACACATAAGCATCTGTCTAAGAAATGAGTAATGGCTGATTTTTGTATGGAGAAAAGATATTTTAATAATTAAAAAATGAAATCTCGGTATAATATTATCACAGATAACAGTGAATGACACACACTTTTGCATGTGATTTGTTTCTTATTTATTCGTTCAAAAATGCAAAAAATAATTTTTAAAATAAAAATATATTTCTTCTCCAGATAAAAATTTTTTTATGAACCTTTCAAAAGCAAGTGAAATTTACACGCATAATCTTCCATAGTGAAAATCGCCAATGGTTTAAAATGATGAAATCGTTACCTTCAATGAAACGCTACAAAATTCAAGAAGCAATGTGTTTAATCATTTATTATGTATGTGATTATGCATGAGAAAATGTGAGTGAACAATTGAGGACAAAACAAACCAAATTTTAATAAACGTTATTTACTCATGAAATTTGACGTGCCATTTCGAAAGCCAAACAGGCTGCATATGGCCCGCTGGCCGAAGTTTACCCATAACTGTTCTATCTTAATCCTTTCTTTTATCGCACTTATGGAAATCTCGTCCGGCTTCTTGCTTTCTAGTCAAGTTTGATCTTTAAAAATGTAAATGCAATGTCAAGCGTTATGCTGTATCTTCTTAATGTCTATCTTTTATTATCCTCACTCTTGAATAACGTCTCTCTTATATACTTTCAACCCCTCCCCCTGCGTGTTAGTGGCTTTGTTGCCTTGTGTTATATAAGAATAAAGTGTCGCTGTCGACACTGGAGTTTGAACACATCAACAAATCACCAGAGATGAAACACAGCTGATCCCATTTTGAATAAGTAGATCACTTGATGGTAAAGGAAATGCATATATGGGAATTAGCGTGGCGTCTCCGAATGACTTCGGAAGTGTGATTATCAAACTCTCTGCCGCTGGGTAGAGAGGATCCCCAAACGTGGCTATGTCAAAGAGTAGAGTCTCATCTCGAGAAACAGCTATCCGACCCCGTTTTTTTACGGGAACTACGGGGTATTTTTGGCCGAGCCTACGGGCTCGGGTACCCCACTATAAACTTGAGCTTGTGCCGCATCCGACCCCGTGTGGCGGTTAGTGAATATCTCACTATCCGCATTACTTCGGAAGTGTGCTGGTCAAACTCTCTGCCTCCGGGCTGTGCCGAAAGGTAGTCTCGTCTGGGATGCGGGGAATTTTACCCGAGCCTTGGGTCTCGGATACCCCACAATAAACTTGACCTTGTGCGGCATCCGAACGCGTGGGGCTGTTAGTAAATATCTCACTATCCAAATTAGTTCGGAAGTGTGCTGGTCAAACTCTCTGCCTCCGGGCTGTGCCGAAAGGTAGTCTCGTCTGGGATGCTAGACATCTAACCGACCCCGTTTTTACGGGGTCTACGGGGAATTTTACCGGAGCCTAGGGTCTCGGATACCCCACAATAAACTTGACCTTGTGCCGCATCCGAACGCGTGGGGCTGTTAGTAAATATCTCACTATCCAAATTAGTTCGGAAGTGTGCCTGTCAAACTCTCCGCTTCCGGACAGAGAGGAACCCAGACGAAGCTTTGCCGAAGGGCAGAGTCTCGTCTCGGGAGACAGCTACCTGACCCCGTTTCTCCGGGGTCTACGGGGAAATTTTGGACGAGCCTACGGGCTCGGATACCCCATAATATTTTCGGCTTTGTGCCACATCCGACTTCCAGGGGCGGTTAGTGAATATATCATCATACGGATTACTATTCGAATCGCTATTCGGTGTTTAGTTTTCGAGAGAGTATTATCGAGCAAGTACTATTACTGCGAGTGTTATTCGAATGCGTCTGACACCAGTATTGTTCAACAGCGTTACTATAGTTTGTATCTGCGATTACAAAGTCTCTACTACAACGAGCATTACGAAAGTGACAACGAGTATTCGTTGACATCACAAAACCTTGCTTGTTGGGAGGTGATTTAAAAAAAAAATACTAATTTCTGGCACCAGATTACAACATGCGCAAAATTTCCACGGACACACACACCAACACAAATTTTATCTGTCGCATAATCGCGATTATAACATTATTATAAAATCCACGATCCTTCCGTTAGCTGTATGGTACGTATTTCGCCAGGGCTACATACGGTTTTTGAATCCAGAATTTTTCCTTCTCCTAGACTGGTTGTCAATCAGGTCTAGAGCGTCTGCTCTGCTATTTAACCCATAGCTAAGGGGAAAAGAGATAGATTCATACATATCCCAAGGGAATTTATGCGAAAGTGAATTTAATAAACACGACTGAGATTCGAACTCGGCTTGCTGATTTCTCTTTCCGAGAAAATGACCATTACATCACATGCATATAGACGTGCACACAACTTGCTATTAATCATTTGCTGTGGCGAAAAGAGATTGATTCCTACCTTTCTGAGTGTGTGTGTGTATACATATATGTATGTATGTGTGTATGTATGTGTATGTGTGTGCGCGCGCGTGTGTTTGGCAAAATACCACACTCAGCTTCTCTGTCTAACTAGCTCCCTACAGTGATGTCACACGTGGTCAGGTTAACATGGAACGCCTATACACACACATGCATAGTCCTTACGACCACTGTAACATAGGCGTAAATGTACTTCGACCTCTCCCCCTTTGTTGTCAGGGGTGGAGAGATACTGCCTGAGGGCTCGAATCTTTGTGACCAGAATTATGAACATAGTGTTGCATCTCTTGCGATGATACGGAAACACGGCAGTAAACGTGCAACAGATACGACACTTTGATCCTCGTCAGGAAGCGTGCTTCAGATTCTAAACAGATGCGCTATCCCAGATGCCGGAGGCTTCCACAGTTGAAATCAACCACAACCAAGTTGTGTATGTAGCCAAGGCAAGCCTTCAGATTTGAGGGCATCGACTGTGATTTGAACCCGAGATGGATGGGATCCACCTAGTTTACTTACCCAAAACACGCTACACATAAATGTATATCTGTCCAGCTTTCAACTCAGATATATGCAACGACCCTACGACCATACTTTATCATTTGATTAAATCTCATGATGATGATGCGTACTACCCCTGAAGTCTTTATTGGGAGCCTCGGGCAGTGCTTTGTGGCCCTTGCTATCTTATCAACATTTGCTTTTTCTACCTACATTTATATACGTTACAAATTAAACAAAGCACAACTGGCTATTAAAGTGTGAATAATTTTGCTTTTTTGAATATGACATACTATGGACACTATTGTCTTAGAATAAAATGTTTTTGATGAATAATGTATTTTTACAAGATTTTTTTCATTAGAATCATTTATAAAGTTTTAAATCTTTTAAATTTTCTGTAATAACTGGTACCGGTAAAGTGATATTGTTATTGAGTAAAAAATACATTTACTAATCATAAATTGAACACGCTTACTACATGTCAGCGGTCCCCGATATTTTAAAAAAAAGATTTTGTGGTGTGTGTGTTTGTGTGTGTGTGTGTGTGTGTGTGTGTGTGTTTGTGTGTGTGTGTGTGTGTTTGTGTGTGCGTGCGTGTGTGTGTATAAACTTGCCGTTTTTTTTAAATACGGATGTCCACAGATGTCATTATCAGAAAATAAGAGCGATAACTATAATAAATCTAAAGCCAAAGTACCTAAAATTCAATAAAATATTAGATTACGGAGAATATTTTTTTAATTTTTAAAGATTGTTGGGTAGTTAAAAATTATATAAAAAGCCGCTCGCGTTATATTTCTCTGTAATTTTTATAGATATGTCCACCGTAGAAAAATATTAGTTAAACATTTGCCTGTCACTTGTCAATTTGTCAGTATCTACCGCCGTTATAAAAAATGCACTTCTGCGATATTTTAAACGAAAAGTAAGTAATACTTGTTCTAAAGCAGATTAATTAAACTTTAAATTAACTAATATCCTTCAAATAGAGTTTCAAAAAAGTATTTTTGTTTTAATAAAGGGAATTATGTTGTGATGACAGATGGCTAAAAATGACGCTAGAATCAGCAATGGTTAGTAAGTTCAAAACTAAAACTGCATCCAGTCAATTTAAATTAGTTTTGTAATACAACAAAGAATTTTGCTGATTGGAAATATTAAGTTTAATGTATTAGTTTCAAATTGAAACTAAAATATAAGCATCAAGAAAGATTTTTCATTTTTAAAAATTTATTTTAAACCTTAGGTACCGGTAATCTGTTGAGGTACTTATATGCTTTTACGGTCAATTTTTAATATTAAACTATTATAATATTATTAAGATTTTAAACTTAAAGTAAGTAATATTTGTTTCAAATAAGATTAATTAAATTGATTAATTTATTAAATTTAATTAATTAATTAAACTTTAAATCAGCTAATATTTCTCAAATAAAACTCCAGAAAAATATATTTTATTTTTCAAAGAATTTTTAGTTAAGAGAATTATATTGGGGTGAAATTTCTCTGAAAATGGCGCTAAAATCAGTGATGCTTAGCAATTTCTAAATGAAAACTTTACAGTTAATTTAAATTTTTGAAATACAGCAAATAATTTTGCTTACTGGAAATATTAAGTTTAATCTATTAGCTTGAAATTAAAACTAAAATATAAGCTTCAAGAAAGATTTTTCATTTTAAAAAATTCATTTTAGTGCGTAGGCATCGCAAATCTGTGGAGGTAACTACTTTTAAATTTATCCTGTCTCTTATTCGTTTACTTGTGTGTTTTTGTCGTATTGCCAAGTCTACGGCAACACCAAAAGCCTACACGTTACATTTATTTATTTATTTACACAGCCCCACATTAAAAGGGTTAATAGTACGATTTAAAGAAAAAAAAATAAGTGGATGCGACGCACTTAAATCAGGTTATCATTAAGTAGAATTTGATTGAGAAAAATTGTAATACCGCGTACACAGCAAACAAAAATATCACCCCCCCCACAACAGCCAATATCACAACTAATAATCATAACTAAATAACAAAATTTTACCAGGGCCCGAGACAGTCATGAATATACATTTATACAAATATGTCGCAAATAGGACGCTAGGTCCCGTATTCGCCCCGGTAAGTTAAAAAGTGATGCTTCAAATGGTGGTGACATACACACTATCACCCAGTTCTATCATTCATGAGAAAATGGGTCATGGGGCTAGTCTTAGTCCTGTTCGTTTAAAATAAACTGCCTCAGCTTTTTTCTAAAGGCATCTCCCTCCTTTCTTTCTTCCTTGCTAGTTTTGTTCTTATATGTGAGTTCGTGTAACTGTATCATACGTAAGTACCCCTGAACATAATTGTGCGTCTAAAAAGAGGCGCGTCCGTTCGTGTGTACGTGCGAACGGTATCCTATCTAAGCGATATTACCTCTGCCTTTTTTCTGTGTTGTGATTTTTTGGCCTTTTTTTTTTTTAACTCTCTTTGCTTCTGTTAACGTTAAAGCTAACATCTCCCACTCTTTCTTCTAAATTAGGATGACAAGTGTGCCTTTCTCATCCTTATCTTTGCTATCAATTCTTTCATTCATTTCTTCAAAGTCGTTGCTCCAACTTTTTTATTTATTCCATTTTCTTCTTTTATTACTTATAGTCCGCTTCGGGTTTATTCGTCCGTTTTCTTCCGTCCTTTCTTCCTATTTTAATTCCGTTTTGCTTATAACTTACTTACATCCTTTCTCTCATTTTCTTTTTTCTTTCTCTCACTATTACTTGATACCTTTCTTTCAATTTTCGTTCCTCCTAGTTTTTTCATTTCTTTCTTTCTTTCTTTCTTTCTTTCTTTCTTTCTTTCTTTCTTTCTTTCTTTCGCATTACCTTTCTTACTTTTTCTTTTCATTTTTCCTTTGCTCCGTTCGTTTTTCCCCTTTTCAAACTTTACTTTTCAACCTTTTCTTTCTTTCTACCTTTCATGTTTTCCTCTCTTCCTTTCTTTCGCCCTTTCCTTCCTTTCTCACTTTTCTTTCTTCCTTTCTTTCACATTTTTTCTTTCTTCATTAATTTCACGCATTTCTTTCTTCCATATTTTCACTCTTTTTCCTTCCTTACACGTTTTTATTTCTTCCTTCCGTTCACCCTTTTCTTTCTTCCTTCTTTTTATGCTTCTCTATCTTCCTTCCTTTGACGTTTTCTTTTTTTTCTTCCTTTCACACTGTTCTTACTTACTTCCGTTCACCCTTTACTTTCTTTCTTTCTTTCTTTCTTTCTTTCTTTCTTTCTTTCATGCTTCTCTTTCATCCTTCCTTTCACCATTTTCTTTATTCTTTTTCTTCCTTCTTTTCACGTTTTTCTTTCTTTCTTTCTTTCTTTCTTTCTTTCTTTCTTTCTTTTCACGCTTTTCTTCCTTTCACCCTTTTATTTCTTCATTCCTTTCATGCTTTTTATTTTCTTTCCATTCACACTTTTCGTTCTTCCTTCCTTTCGTGCTTTTCTTTCACCAATTTCTATGCTTAGTCCCTCCCTTCGTTCGCCGTTTTCTTTTCTTTTTCTTTTCACTTTCATTTCTATTTTTCTTAGATTCATTTTTATCTTCCTTTCTTATTTTTTTTCACTTTTTTTCTTCGTATTCTTTTTTACTTAAACATTTCTTTCTTCCTTTCCTTCACTATTTACCTTTTTAAATTTGTTTTCTTTCTTGCTTCCTTCTTGTGATTTATTGTTTTATTCCTTCATTTTTATTCCTTATATTTTCTTACATTCCCTCTTGCATTTGTTTTTTTCTTCTCCTCTTTGATATAATTTAGTCGGTTTAATAAATGAAAATAAACTGCCTTATACTGTGAGTCCCACGAAATAACTCAATCCTCAAATGACTGAAGAAACAGTTCGTTAATTCATTTAGGTAACGATTTCGATCCTTACGCTCGCCACCATTATACATTTTTGAAGATTTGTAAAGGCGAAATATCTTCGGTATATATATATATATATATATATATATATATATATATATAGATAGATAGATATGAACAGATAGATAGATAGATAGATAGATAGATAGATAGATAGATAGATATGAACACACAGATAGATAGATAGATAGATAGATAGATAGATATGAACACACAGATAGATAGATAGATAGATAGATAGATAGATAGATAGATAGATATGAACACATAGATAGATAGATAGATATGAACACACAGAGAGATAGATAGATAGATATGAACACACAGATAGATAGATATGAACACACAGATATATATATATATATATATATAGATAGATAGATAGATATGAACACATAGATAGATAGATAGATAGATAGATATGAACACACAGATAGATAGATAGATAGATAGATAGATAGATATGAACACACACAGATAGATAGATAGATAGATATGAACACACACAGATAGATAGATAGATAGATATGAACACACACAGATAGATAGATAGATAGATAGATATGAACACACACAGATAGATAGATAGATAGATATGAACACACACAGATAGATAGATAGATGGATATGAACACACATTTAGATAGATAGGTAGATAGATATGAACACACATTTAGATGGATAGATAGATAGGTAGATAGCTATGAACACAGATAGAAGTGTGGCTGTAAACAAAATGATTAGAATATTTTAAGCTTGAGCTTCGAATCTGCATTTAATTAAGCGTTTCTCACGTGAGACCCCGTATATTTAAAAAAAAAGCAACCGCAATAAGTATTTCATTCACCAACTCGTGCTTGACGACTTGAAAAAACCACGATATTTTTACGTTACACCAGAAACGTAGGTATATGTATATATATA
>CAHIKZ030003216.1:3000000-3110000 GCA_903632075.3 Acanthosepion pharaonis
CTTTCCCAAGGGTATTAGTACGTAAGTGAATGTCACGGATTCGACTGAAATTCGAACTCGGCTCTCCGATTCCTCAATCCGAGCCGCTATCCATTGCTCCACTGTATTTTCAATGTACAAAAGAAAAAGATAATTTCATCACAAATCCTGCGATAAGGCCACTAAGTGAGTAGAAAGGACAATAAAAGAACAGGTTTCAGGAAGACAGAAGATGGCGATAATGCCACTAAGATGCAAGGGGGTTACTGGGAGTGAAAGAGAATGAGAAGACTTTAGTGAGGAGAAAGGACAATAAAAGAACAGGTTTCAGGAAGACAGAAGATGGCGATAATGCCACTAAGATGCAAAGAACAGGTTACTGGGAGTGAAAGAGAATGAGAAAGATTTTAGTGAGGAGAAAGGACAATAAAGAACAGGTTTCAGGAAGACAGAAGATGGCGATAATGCCACTAAGATGCAAGGGGTTACTGGGGGAAAGAGAATGAGAAGACTTTAGTGAGGAGAAAGGACAATAAAAGAACAGGTTTCAGGAAGACAGAAGATGGCGATAATGCCACTAAGATGCAAGGGGTTACTGGGAGTGAAAGAGAATGAGAAGACTTTAGTGAGGAGAAAGGACAATAAAAGAACAGGTTTCAGGAAGACAGAAGATGGTGATAATGCCACTAAGATGCAAGGGGTTACTGGGAGTGAAAGAGAATGAGAAGACTTTAGTGAGGAGAAAGGAAAAAAAAAAGAACAGGTTTCAGGAAGACAGAAGATGGCGATAATGCCACTAAGATGCAAGGGGTTACTGGGAGTGAAAAAGAGAATGAGAAGACTTTAGTGAGGAGAAAGGACAATAAAAGAACAGGTTTCAGGAAGACAGAAGATGGCGATAATGCCACTAAGATGCAAGGGGTTACTGGGAGTGAAAGAGAATGAGAAGACTTTTAGTGAGGAGAAAGGACAATAAAAGAACAGGTTTCAGGAAGACAGAAGATGGCGATAATGCCACTAAGATGCAAGGGGTTATTGGGAGTGAAAGAGAATGAGAAGACTTTAGTGAGGAGAAAAGGACAATAAAAGAACAGGTTTCAGGAAGACAGAAGATGGCGATAATGCCACTAAGATGCAAGGGGGGTTACTGGGAGGAAAGAGAATGAGAAGACTTTAGTGAGGAGAAAGGACAATAAAAGAACAGGTTTCAGGAAGACAGAAGATGGCGATAATGCCACTAAGACGCAAGGGGTTACTGGGAGGAAAGAGAATGAGAAGACTTTAGTGAGGAGAAAAGGACAATAAAAGAAAAGGTTTCAGGAAGACAGAAGATGGCGATAATGCCACTAAGATGCAAGGGGTTTACTGGGAGGAAAGAGAATGAGAAGACTTTAGTGAGGAGAAAGGACAATAAAAGAACAGGTTTCAGGAAGACAGAAGATGGCGATAATGCCACTAAGATGCAAGGGGTTACTGGGAGTGAAAGAGAATGAGAAGACTTTTAGTGAGGAGAAAGGACAATAAAAGAACAGGTTTCAGGAAGACAGAAGATGGCGATAATGCCACTAAGATGCAAGGGGTTACTGGGAGTGAAATAGAATGAGAAGACTTTTAGTGAGGAGAAAGGACAATAAAAGAACAGGTTTCAGGAAGACAGAAGATGGCGATAATGCCACTAAGACGCAAGGGGTTACTGGGAGTGAAAGAGAATGAGAAGACTTTAGTGAGGAGAAAAGGACAATAAAAGAACAGGTTTCAGGAAGACAGAAGATGGCGATAATGCCACTAAGATGCAAGGGGTTACTGGGAGTGAAAGAGAATGAGAAGACTTTTAGTGAGGAGAAAGGACAATAAAAGAACAGGTTTCAGGAAGACAGAAGATGGCGATAATGCCACTAAGATGCAAGGGGTTACTGGGAGGAAAGAGAATGAGAAGACTTTAGTGAGGAGAAAGGACAATAAAAGAACAGGTTTCAGGAAGACAGAAGATGGCGATAATGCCACTAAGACGCAAGGGGGTTACTGGGAGGAAAGAGAATGAGAAGACTTTAGTGAGGAGAAAGGACAATAAAAAGAACAGGTTTCAGGAAGACAGAAGATGGCGATAATGCCACTAAGATGCAAGGGGTTACTGGGAGGAAAGAGAATGAGAAGATTTTTAGTGAGGAGAAAGGACAATAAAAGAACAGGTTTCAGGAAGACAGAAGATAATGCGATAAAGCCACTAAGGGGGGTTACTGGGAGTGAAAGAGGGGTTACTGGGAGAAAAGAGAATAAAGAAGAGGTTTAGGAAGACAGAAGAGAAAGGACAATAAAAGAACAGGTTTCAGGAAGAGAATGAGAAGATGGAGGAGAAAGGACAATGCAGGTTTCAGAAGACAGAAGATGGGGTTACTGGGGTTACTGGGAGAAAGAGAAGACTTTAGTGAGGAGAAAGGACAATAAAAGAACAGGTTTCAGGAAGACAGAAGATGGCGATAATGCCACTAAGATGCAAGGGGTTACTGGGAGTGAAAGAGAATGAGAAGACTTTAGTGAGGAGAAAGGACAATAAAAGAACAGGTTTCAGGAAGACAGAAGATGGCGATAATGCCACTAAGACGCAAGGGGTTACTGGGAGGAAAGAGAATGAGAAGACTTTAGTGAGGAGAAAGGACAATAAAAGAACAGGTTTCAGGAAGACAGAAGATGGCGATAATGCCACTAAGATGCAAGGGGTTACTGGGAGGAAAGAGAATGAGAAGACTTTAGTGAGGAGAAAGGACAATAAAAGAACAGGTTTCAGGAAGACAGAAGATGGCGATAATGCCACTAAGACGCAAGGGGTTACTGGGAGTGAAAGAGAATGAGAAGACTTTAGTGAGGAGAAAGGACAATAAAAGAACAGGTTTCAGGAAGACAGAAGATGGCGATAATGCCACTAAGACGCAAGGGGTTACTGGGAGTGAAAGAGAATGAGAAGACTTTAGTGAGGAGAAAGGACAATAAAAGAACAGGTTTCAGGAAGACAGAAGATGGCGATAATGCCACTAAGACGCAAAGGGGTTACTGGGAGGAAAGAGAATGAGAAGACTTTAGTGGAGGAGAAAGGACAATAAAAGGAAAACAGGTTTCAGGAAGACAGAAGATGGCGATAATGCCACTAAGATGCAAGGGGTTACTGGGAGGAAAGAGAATGAGAAGACTTTAGTGAGGAGAAAGGACAATAAAAGAACAGGTTTCAGGAAGACAGAAGATGGCGATAATGCCACTAAGACGCAAGGGGTTACTGGGAGGAAAGAGAATGAGAAGACTTTAGTGAGGAGAAAGGACAATAAAAGAACAGGTTTCAGGAAGACAGAAGATGGCGATAATGCCACTAAGACGCAAGGGGTTACTGGGAGTGAAAGAGAATGAGAAGATTTTAGTGAGGAGAAAGGACAATAAAAGAACAGGTTTCAGGAAGACAGAAGATGGCGATAATGCCACTAAGATCCAAGGGGTTACTGGGAGTGAAAGAAAATGAGAAGAAGACTTTAGTGAGGAGAAAGGACAATAAAAGAACAGGTTTCAGGAAGACAGAAGATGGCGATAATGCCACTAAGACGCAAGGGGTTACTGGGAGTGAAAAGAGAATGAGAAGACTTTTAGTGAGGAGAAAGGACAATAAAAGAACAGGTTTCAGGAAGACAGAAGATGGCGATAATGCCACTAAGATGCAAGGGGTTACTGGGAGGAAAGAGAATGAGAAGACTTTAGTGAGGAGAAAGGACAATAAAAGAACAGGTTTCAGGAAGACAGAAGATGGCGATAATGCCACTAAGATGCAAGGGGTTACTGGGAGGAAAGAGAATGAGAAGACTTTTAGTGAGGAGAAAGGACAATAAAAGAACAGGTTTCAGGAAGACAGAAGATGGCGATAATGCCACTAAGACGCAAGGGGGGTTACTGGGAGGAAAGAGAATGAGAAGACTTTAGTGAGGAGAAAGGACAATAAAAGAACAGGTTTCAGGAAGACAGAAGATGGCGATAATGCCACTAAGATGCAAGGGGTTACTGGGAGTGAAAGAGAATGAGAAGACTTTAGTGAGGAGAAAGGACAATAAAAGAACAGGTTTCAGGAAGACAGAAGATGGCGATAATGCCACTAAGATGCAAGGGGTTACTGGGAGGAAAGAGAATGAGAAGACGTTTAGTGAGGAGAAAGGACAATAAAAGAAGAGGTTTCAGGAAGACAGAAGATGGCGATAATGCCACAAAGACGCAAGGGGTTACTGGGAGGAAAGAGAATGAGAAGACTTTAGTGAAGAGAAAGGACAATAAAAGAACAGGTTTCAGGAAGACAGAAGATGGCGATAATGCCACTAAGACGCAAGGGGTTTACTGGGAGGAAAGAGAATGAGAAGACTTTAGTGAGGAGAAAGGACAAAAAAAGAACAGGTTTCAGGAAGACAGAAGATGGCGATAATGCCACTAAGATGCAAGGGGTTACTGGGAGGAAAGAGAATGAGAAGACTTTAGTGAGGAGAAAGGACAATAAAAGAACAGGTTTCAGGAAGACAGAAGATGGCGATAATGCCACTAAGACGCAAGGGGTTACTGGGAGGAAAGAGAATGAGAAGACTTTAGTGAGGAGAAAGGACAATAAAAGAACAGGTTTCAGGAAGACAGAAGATGGCGATAATGCCACTAAGACGCAAGGGGTTACTGGGAGTGAAAGAGAATGAGAAGACTTTTAGTGAGGAGAAAGGACAATAAAAGAACAGGTTTCAGGAAGACAGAAGATGGCGATAATGCCACTAAGACGCAAGGGGTTACTGGGAGGAAAGAGAATGAGAAGACTTTAGTGAGGAGAAAGGACAATAAAAGAACAGGTTTCAGGAAGACAGAAGATGGCGATAATGCCACTAAGACGCAAGGGGTTACTGGGAGGAAAGAGAATGAGAAGACTTTAGTGAGGAGAAAGGACAATAAAAGAACAGGTTTCAGGAAGACAGAAGATGGCGATAATGCCACTAAGACGCAAGGGGTTACTGGGAGGAAAGAGAATGAGAAGACTTTAGTGAGGAGAAAGGACAATAAAAGAACAGGTTTCAGGAAGACAGAAGATGGCGATAATGCCACTAAGATGCAAGGGGTTACTGGGAGGAAAGAGAATGAGAAGACTTTAGTGAGGAGAAAGGACAATAAAAGAACAGGTTTCAGGAAGACAGAAGATGGCGATAATGCCACTAAGACGCAAGGGGTTACTGGGAGTGAAAGAGAATGAGAAGACTTTTAGTGAGGAGAAAGGACAATAAAAGAACAGGTTTCAGGAAGACAGAAGATGGCGATAATGCCACTAAGACGCAAGGGGTTACTGGGAGGAAAGAGAATGAGAAGACTTTTTAGTGAGGAGAAAGGACAATAAAAGAACAGGTTTCAGGAAGACAGAAGATGGCGATAATGCCACTAAGACGCAAGGGGTTACTGGGAGGAAAGAGAATGAGAAGAGATTTTAGTGAGGAGAAAGGACAATAAAAGAACAGGTTTCAGGAAGACAGAAGATGGCGATAATGCCACTAAGATGCAAGGGGTTACTGGGAGGAAAGAGAATGAGAAGACTTTTAGTGAGGAGAAAGGACAATAAAAGAACAGGTTTCAGGAAGACAGAAGATGGCGATAATGCCACTAAGACGCAAGGGGTTACTGGGAGGAAAGAGAATGAGAAGACTTTAGTGAGGAGAAAGGACAATAAAAGAACAGGTTTCAGGAAGACAGAAGATGGCGATAATGCCACTAAGACGCAAGGGGTTACTGGGAGGAAAGAGAATGAGAAGACTTTAGTGAGGAGAAAGGACAATAAAAGAACAGGTTTCAGGAAGACAGAAGATGGCGATAATGCCACTAAGACGCAAGGGGTTACTGGGAGGAAAGAGAATGAGAAGACTTTAGTGAGGAGAAAGGACAATAAAAGAACAGGTTTCAGGAAGACAGAAGATGGCGATAATGCCACTAAGACGCAAGGGGTTACTGGGAGGAAAGAGAATGAGAAGACTTTAGTGAGGGAGAAAGGACAATAAAAGAACAGGTTTCAGGAAGACAGAAGATGGCGATAATGCCACTAAGACGCAAGGGGTTACTGGGAGGAAAGAGAATGAGAAGACTTTAGTGAGGAGAAAGGACAATAAAAGAACAGGTTTCAGGAAGACAGAAGATGGCGATAATGCCACTAAGACGCAAGGGGGTTACTGGGAGGAAAGAGAATGAGAAGACTTTTAGTGAGGAGAAAGGACAATAAAAGAACAGGTTTCAGGAAGACAGAAGATGGCGATAATGCCACTAAGACGCAAGGGGTTACTGGGAGGAAAGAGAATGAGAAGACTTTTAGTGAGGAGAAAGGACAATAAAAGAACAGGTTTCAGGAAGACAGAAGATGGCGATAATGCCACTAAGACGCAAGGGGTTACTGGGAGGAAAGAGAATGAGAAGACTTTTAGTGAGGAGAAAGGACAATAAAAGAACAGGTTTCAGGGAAGACAGAAGATGGCGATAATGCCACTAAGACGCAAGGGGTTACTGGGAGGAAAGAGAATGAGAAGATTTTAGTGAGGAGAAAGGACAATAAAAGAACAGGTTTCAGGAAGACAGAAGATGGCGATAATGCCACTCAAGACGCAAGGGGTTACTGGGAGGAAAGAGAATGAGAAGACTTTAGTGAGGAGAAAGGACAATAAAAGAACAGGTTTCAGGAAGACAGAAGATGGCGATAATGCCACTAAGACGCAAGGGGTTACTGGGAGGAAAGAGAATGAGAAGACTTTAGTGAGGAGAAAGGACAATAAAAGAACAGGTTTCAGGAAGACAGAAGATGGCGATAATGCCACTAAGACGCAAGGGGTTACTGGGGAGGAAAGAGAATGAGAAGATTTTAGTGAGGAGAAAGGACAATAAAAGAACAGGTTTCAGGAAGACAGAAGATGGCGATAATGCCACTAAGACGCAAGGGGTTACTGGGAGGAAAGAGAATGAGAAGACTTTAGTGAGGAGAAAGGACAATAAAAGAACAGGTTTCAGGAAGACAGAAGATGGCGATAATGCCACTAAGACGCAAGGGGTTACTGGGAGGAAAGAGAATGAGAAGACTTTAGTGAGGAGAAAGGACAATAAAAGAACAGGTTTCAGGAAGACAGAAGATGGCGATAATGCCACTAAGACGCAAGGGGTTACTGGGAGGAAAGAGAATGAGAAGACTTTAGTGAGGAGAAAGGACAATAAAAGAACAGGTTTCAGGAAGACAGAAGATGGCGATAATGCCACTAAGACGCAAGGGGTTACTGGGAGGAAAGAGAATGAGAAGACTTTTAGTGAGGAGAAAGGACAATAAAAGAACAGGTTTCAGGAAGACAGAAGATGGCGATAATGCCACTAAGACGCAAGGGGTTACTGGGAGGAAAGAGAATGAGAAGACTTTAGTGAGGAGAAAGGACAATAAAAGAACAGGTTTCAGGAAGACAGAAGATGGCGATAATGCCACTAAGACGCAAGGGGTTACTGGGAGAGGAAAGAGAATGAGAAGACTTTAGTGAGGAGAAAGGACAATAAAAGAACAGGTTTCAGGAAGACAGAAGATGGCGATAATGCCACTAAGACGCAAGGGGTTACTGGGAGGAAAGAGAATGAGAAGACTTTAGTGAGGAGAAAGGACAATAAAAGAACAGGTTTCAGGAAGACAGAAGATGGCGATAATGCCACTAAGACGCAAGGGGTTACTGGGAGGAAAGAGAATGAGAAGACTTTAGTGAGGAGAAAGGACAATAAAAGAACAGGTTTCAGGGAAGACAGAAGATGGCGATAATGCCACTAAGACGCAAGGGGTTACTGGGAGGAAAGAGAATGAGAAGACTTTAGTGAGGAGAAAGGACAATAAAAGAACAGGTTTCAGGAAGACAGAAGATGGCGATAATGCCACTAAGACGCAAGGGGTTACTGGGAGGAAAGAGAATGAGAAGACTTTTAGTGAGGAGAAAGGACAATAAAAGAACAGGTTTCAGGAAGACAGAAGATGGCGATAATGCCACTAAGACGCAAGGGGTTACTGGGAGGAAAGAGAATGAGAAGACTTTTAGTGAGGAGAAAGGACAATAAAAGAACAGGTTTCAGGAAGACAGAAGATGGCGATAATGCCACTAAGACGCAAGGGGTTACTGGGAGGAAAGAGAATGAGAAGACTTTTAGTGAGGAGAAAGGACAATAAAAGAACAGGTTTCAGGAAGACAGAAGATGGCGATAATGCCACTAAGACGCAAGGGGTTACTGGGAGGAAAGAGAATGAGAAGACTTTAGTGAGGAGAAAGGACAATAAAAGAACAGGTTTCAGGAAGACAGAAGATGGCGATAATGCCACTAAGACGCAAGGGGTTACTGGGAGGAAAGAGAATGAGAAGACTTTAGTGAGGAGAAAGGACAATAAAAGAACAGGTTTCAGGAAGACAGAAGATGGCGATAATGCCACTAAGACGCAAGGGGTTACTGGGGGAAAGGAAAGAAGAATGAGAAGAGAAGGAGAAAGGACAATAAAAGAACAGGTTTCAGGAAGACAGAAGATGGCGATAATGCCACTAAGAAAGGGGTTACTGGGAGGAAAGAGAATGAGAAGATTTTAGGAGGAGAAAGGACAATAAAAGAAGACAGGAAGACAGAAGATGGCGATAATGCCACTAAGACGCAAGGGGTTACTGGGAGGAAAGAGAATGAGAAGACTTTAGTGAGGAGAAAGGACAATAAAAGAACAGGTTTCAGGAAGACAGAAGATGGCGATAATGCCACTAAGACGCAAGGGGTTACTGGGAGGAAAGAGAATGAGAAGACTTTAGTGAGGAGAAAGGACAATAAAAGAACAGGTTTCAGGAAGACAGAAGATGGCGATAATGCCACTAAGACGCAAGGGGTTACTGGGAGGAAAGAGAATGAGAAGACTTTAGTGAGGAGAAAGGACAATAAAAGAACAGGTTTCAGGAAGACAGAAGATGGCGATAATGCCACTAAGACGCAAGGGGTTACTGGGAGGAAAGAGAATGAGAAGACTTTAGTGAGGAGAAAGGACAATAAAAGAACAGGTTTCAGGAAGACAGAAGATGGCGATAATGCCACTAAGACGCAAGGGGTTACTGGGAGGAAAGAGAATGAGAAGACTTTAGTGAGGAGAAAGGACAATAAAAGAACAGGTTTCAGGAAGACAGAAGATGGCGATAATGCCACTAAGACGCAAGGGGTTACTGGGAGGAAAGAGAATGAGAAGACTTTAGTGAGGAGAAAGGACAATAAAAGAACAGGTTTCAGGAAGACAGAAGATGGCGATAATGCCACTAAGACGCAAGGGGTTACTGGGAGGAAAGAGAATGAGAAGACTTTAGTGAGGAGAAAGGACAATAAAAGAACAGGTTTCAGGAAGACAGAAGATGGCGATAATGCCACTAAGACGCAAGGGGTTACTGGGAGGAAAGAGAATGAGAAGACTTTAGTGAGGAGAAAGGACAATAAAAGAACAGGTTTCAGGAAGACAGAAGATGGCGATAATGCCACTAAGACGCAAGGGGTTACTGGGAGGAAAGAGAATGAGAAGACTTTAGTGAGGAGAAAGGACAATAAAAGAACAGGTTTCAGGAAGACAGAAGATGGCGATAATGCCACTAAGACGCAAGGGGTTACTGGGAGGAAAGAGAATGAGAAGACTTTAGTGAGGAGAAAGGACAATAAAAGAACAGGTTTCAGGAAGACAGAAGATGGCGATAATGCCACTAAGACGCAAGGGGTTACTGGGAGGAAAGAGAATGAGAAGACGATTTAGCAAGGGGTTACTGGGAGGAGGAGAAAGGACAATAAAAGAACAGGTTTCAGGAAGACAGAAGATGGCGATAATGCCACTAAGACGCAAGGGGTTACTGGGAGGAAAGAGAATGAGAAGACTTTAGTGAGGAGAAAGGACAATAAAAGAACAGGTTTCAGGAAGACAGAAGATGGCGATAATGCCACTAAGACACAAGGGGTTACTGGGAGTGAAAGAGAATGAGAAGATTTTAGTGAGGAGAAAGGACAATAAAAGAACAGGTTTCAGGAAGACAGAAGATGGCGATAATGCCACTAAGCCACAAGGGGTTACTGGGAGTGAAAGAGAATGAGAAGACTTTAGTGAGGAGAAAGGACAATAAAAGAACAGGTTTCAGGAAGACAGAAGATGGCGATAATGCTACTAAGACGCAAGGGGTTACTGGGAGGAAAGAGAATGAGAAGACTTTAGTGAGGAGAAAGGACAATAAAAGAACAGGTTTCAGGAAGACAGAAGATGGCGATAATGCCACTAAGACGCAAGGGGTTACTGGGAGTGAAAGAGAATGAGAAGACTTTAGGGAGGAGAAAGGACAATAAAAGAACAGGTTTCAGGAAGACAGAAGATGGCGATAATGCCACTAAGACGCAAGGGGTTACTGGGAGGAAAGAGAATGAGAAGACTTTAGTGAGGAGAAAGGACAATAAAAGAACAGGTTTCAGGAAGACAGAAGATGGCGATAATGCCACTAAGACGCAAGGGGTTACTGGGAGGAAAGAGAATGAGAAGACTTTAGTGAGGAGAAAGGACAATAAAAGAACAGGTTTCAGGAAGACAGAAGATGGCGATAATGCCACTAAGACGCAAGGGGTTACTGGGAGGAAAGAGAATGAGAAGATAAAAGAACAGATTTTTAGGAAGAGGAGAAAGGACAATAAAAGAACAGGTTTCAGGAAGACAGAAGATGGCGATAATGCCACTAAGACGCAAGGGGTTACTGGGAGGAAAGAGAATGAGAAGACTTTAGTGAGGAGAAAGGACAATAAAAGAACAGGTTTCAGGAAGACAGAAGATGGCGATAATGCCACTAAGACGCAAGGGGTTACTGGGAGGAAAGAGAATGAGAAGACTTTTAGTGAGGAGAAAGGACAATAAAAGAACAGGTTTCAGGAAGACAGAAGATGGCGATAATGCCACTAAGACGCAAGGGGTTACTGGGAGGAAAGAGAATGAGAAGACTTTAGGGAGGAGAAAGGACAATAAAAGAACAGGTTTCAGGAAGACAGAAGATGGCGATAATGCCACTAAGACGCAAGGGGTTACTGGGAGGAAAGAGAATGAGAAGATTTTAGTGAGGAGAAAGGACAATAAAAGAACAGGTTTCAGGAAGACAGAAGATGGCGATAATGCCACTAAGACGCAAGGGGTTACTGGGAGGAAAGAGAATGAGAAGACTTTAGAGGAGGAGAAAGGACAATAAAAGAACAGGTTTCAGGAAGACAGAAGATGGCGATAATGCCACTAAGACGCAAGGGGTTACTGGGAGGAAAGAGAATGAGAAGACTTTAGTGAGGAGAAAGGACAATAAAAGAACAGGTTTCAGGAAGACAGAAGATGGCGATAATGCCACTAAGACGCAAGGGGTTACTGGGAGGAAAGAGAATGAGAAGACAGGTTTTAGGGAGGAGAAAGGACAACTGGGAGTGAAAGAGAAAAGAACAGGTTTCAGGAAGACAGAAGATGGCGATAATGCCACTAAGACGCAAGGGGTTACTGGGAGGAAAGAGAATGAGAAGACTTTAGTGAGGAGAAAGGACAATAAAAGAACAGGTTTCAGGAAGACAGAAGATGGCGATAATGCCACTAAGACGCAAGGGGTTACTGGGAGGAAAGAGAATGAGAAGACTTTTTAGTGAGGAGAAAGGACAATAAAAGAACAGGTTTCAGGAAGACAGAAGATGGCGATAATGCCACTAAGACGCAAGGGGTTACTGGGAGGAAAGAGAATGAGAA
Source organism: Acanthosepion pharaonis (assembly GCA_903632075.3). Taxonomy (NCBI): domain Eukaryota; kingdom Metazoa; phylum Mollusca; class Cephalopoda; order Sepiida; family Sepiidae; genus Acanthosepion; species Acanthosepion pharaonis. The sequence continues at coordinate 3,011,780 of CAHIKZ030003216.1, forward strand.
GACTTTTAGTGAGGAGAAAGGACAATAAAAGAACAGGTTTCAGGAAGACAGAAGATGGCGATAATGCCACTAAGACGCAAGGGGTTACTGGGAGGAAAGAGAATGAGAAGACTTTAGTGAGGAGAAAGGACAATAAAAGAACAGGTTTCAGGAAGACAGAAGATGGCGATAATGCCACTAAGACGCAAGGGGTTACTGGGAGTGAAAGAGAATGAGAAGACTTTAGTGAGGAGAAAGGACAATAAAAGAACAGGTTTCAGGAAGACAGAAGATGGCGATAATGCCACTAAGACGCAAGGGGTTACTGGGAGGAAAGAGAATGAGAAGACTTTAGTGAGGAGAAAGGACAATAAAAGAACAGGTTTCAGGAAGACAGAAGATGGCGATAATGCCACTAAGACGCAAGGGGTTACTGGGAGGAAAGAGAATGAGAAGACTTTAGTGAGGAGAAAGGACAATAAAAGAACAGGTTTCAGGAAGACAGAAGATGGCGATAATGCCACTAAGACGCAAGGGGTTACTGGGAGGAAAGAGAATGAGAAGACTTTAGTGAGGAGAAAGGACAATAAAAGAACAGGTTTCAGGAAGACAGAAGATGGCGATAATGCCACTAAGACGCAAGGGGTTACTGGGAGGAAAGAGAATGAGAAGACTTTAGTGAGGAGAAAGGACAATAAAAGAACAGGTTTCAGGAAGACAGAAGATGGCGATAATGCCACTAAGACGCAAGGGGTTACTGGGAGGAAAGAGAATGAGAAGACTTTAGTGAGGAGAAAGGACAATAAAAGAACAGGTTTCAGGAAGACAGAAGATGGCGATAATGCCACTAAGACGCAAGGGGTTACTGGGAGGAAAGAGAATGAGAAGACTTTAGTGAGGAGAAAGGACAATAAAAGAACAGGTTTCAGGAAGACAGAAGATGGCGATAATGCCACTAAGACGCAAGGGGTTACTGGGAGGAAAGAGAATGAGAGAAGACTTTAGTGAGGAGAAAGGACAATAAAAGAACAGGTTTCAGGAAGACAGAAGATGGCGATAATGCCACTAAGACGCAAGGGGTTACTGGGAGGAAAGAGAATGAGAAGACTTTAGTGAGGAGAAAGGACAATAAAAGAACAGGTTTCAGGAAGACAGAAGATGGCGATAATGCCACTAAGACGCAAGGGGTTACTGGGAGGAAAGAGAATGAGAAGACTTTAGGGAGGAGAAAGGACAATAAAAGAACAGGTTTCAGGAAGACAGAAGATGGCGATAATGCCACTAAGACGCAAGGGGTTACTGGGAGGAAAGAGAATGAGAAGACTTTAGTGAGGAGAAAGGACAATAAAAGAACAGGTTTCAGGAAGACAGAAGATGGCGATAATGCCACTAAGACGCAAGGGGTTACTGGGAGGAAAGAGAATGAGAAGACTTTTAGTGAGGAGAAAGGACAATAAAAGAACAGGTTTCAGGAAGACAGAAGATGGCGATAATGCCACTAAGACGCAAGGGGTTACTGGGAGGAAAGAGAATGAGAAGACTTTAGAGGAGGAGAAAGGACAATAAAAGAACAGGTTTCAGGAAGACAGAAGATGGCGATAATGCCACTAAGACGCAAGGGGTTACTGGGAGGAAAGAGAATGAGAAGACTTTAGTGAGGAGAAAGGACAATAAAAGAACAGGTTTCAGGAAGACAGAAGATGGCGATAATGCCACTAAGACGCAAGGGGTTACTGGGAGGAAAGAGAATGAGAAGACTTTAGTGAGGAGAAAGGACAATAAAAGAACAGGTTTCAGGAAGACAGAAGATGGCGATAATGCCACTAAGACGCAAGGGGTTACTGGGAGGAAAGAGAATGAGAAGACTTTTAGTGAGGAGAAAGGACAATAAAAGAACAGGTTTCAGGAAGACAGAAGATGGCGATAATGCCACTAAGACGCAAGGGGTTACTGGGAGGAAAGAGAATGAGAAGACTTTTAGTGAGGAGAAAGGACAATAAAAGAACAGGTTTCAGGAAGACAGAAGATGGCGATAATGCCACTAAGACGCAAGGGGTTACTGGGAGGAAAGAGAATGAGAAGACTTTTAGTGAGGAGAAAGGACAATAAAAGAACAGGTTTCAGGAAGACAGAAGATGGCGATAATGCCACTAAGACGCAAGGGGTTACTGGGAGGAAAGAGAATGAGAAGACTTTAGTGAGGAGAAAGGACAATAAAAGAACAGGTTTCAGGAAGACAGAAGATGGCGATAATGCCACTAAGATGCAAGGGGTTACTGGGAGGAAAGAGAATGAGAAGACTTTAGTGAGGAGAAAGGACAATAAAAGAACAGGTTTCAGGAAGACAGAAGATGGCGATAATGCCACTAAGACGCAAGGGGTTACTGGGAGGAAAGAGAATGAGAAGACTTTTAGTGAGGAGAAAGGACAATAAAAGAACAGGTTTCAGGGAAGACAGAAGATGGCGATAATGCCACTAAGACGCAAGGGGTTACTGGGAGGAAAGAGAATGAGAAGACTTTTAGTGAGGAGAAAGGACAATAAAAGAACAGGTTTCAGGAAGACAGAAGATGAGTGATAATGCCACTAAGACGCAAGGGGTTACTGGGAGGAAAGAGAATGAGAAGACTTTAGTGAGGAGAAAGGACAATAAAAGAACAGGTTTCAGGAAGACAGAAGATGGCGATAATGCCACTAAGACGCAAGGGGTTACTGGGAGGAAAGAGAATGAGAAGATTTTAGTGAGGAGAAAGGACAATAAAAGAACAGGTTTCAGGAAGACAGAAGATGGCGATAATGCCACTAAGACGCAAGGGGTTACTGGGAGGAAAGAGAATGAGAAGACTTTAGTGAGGAGAAAGGACAATAAAAGAACAGGTTTCAGGAAGACAGAAGATGGCGATAATGCCACTAAGATGCAAGGGGTTACTGGGAGGAAAGAGAATGAGAAGACTTTAGTGAGGAGAAAGGACAATAAAAGAACAGGTTTCAGGAAGACAGAAGATGGCGATAATGCCACTAAGACGCAAGGGGTTACTGGGAGGAAAGAGAATGAGAAGACTTTAGTGAGGAGAAAGGACAATAAAAAGAACAGGTTTCAGGAAGACAGAAGATGGCGATAATGCCACTAAGACGCAAGGGGTTACTGGGAGGAAAGAGAATGAGAAGATTTTAGTGAGGAGAAAGGACAATAAAAGAACAGGTTTCAGGAAGACAGAAGATGGCGATAATGCCACTAAGACGCAAGGGGTTACTGGGAGGAAAGAGAATGAGAAGACTTTAGTGAGGAGAAAGGACAATAAAAGAACAGGTTTCAGGAAGACAGAAGATGGCGATAATGCCACTAAGACGCAAGGGGTTACTGGGAGGAAAGAGAATGAGAAGACTTTAGTGAGGAGAAAGGACAATAAAAGAACAGGTTTCAGGAAGACAGAAGATGGCGATAATGCCACTAAGACGCAAGGGGTTACTGGGAGTGAAAGAGAATGAGAAGACTTTAGTGAGGAGAAAGGACAATAAAAGAACAGGTTTCAGGAAGACAGAAGATGGCGATAATGCCACTAAGACACAAGGGGTTACTGGGAGTGAAAGAGAATGAGAAGAGTTTAGTGAGGAGAAAGGACAATAAAAGAACAGGTTTCAGGAAGACAGAAGATGGCGATAATGCCACTAAGACACAAGGGGTTACTGGGAGTGAAAGAGAATGAAAAGACTTTAGTGAGGAGAAAGGACAATAAAAGAACAGGTTTCAGGAAGACAGAAGATGGCGATAATGCCACTAAGCCACAAGGGGTTACTGGGAGTGAAAGAGAATGAGAAGACTTTAGTGAGGAGAAAGGACAATAAAAGAACAGGTTTCAGGAAGACAGAAGATGGCGATAATGCCACTAAGACGCAAGGGGTTACTGGGAGGAAAGAGAATGAGAAGACTTTTAGTGAGGAGAAAGGACAATAAAAGAACAGGTTTCAGGAAGACAGAAGATGGCGATAATGCCACTAAGACGCAAGGGGTTACTGGGAGGAAAGAGAATGAGAAGACTTTAGTGAGGAGAAAGGACAATAAAAGAACAGGTTTCAGGAAGACAGAAGATGGCGATAATGCCACTAAGACGCAAGGGGTTACTGGGAGGAAAGAGAATGAGAAGACTTTAGTGAGGAGAAAGGACAATAAAAGAACAGGTTTCAGGAAGACAGAAGATGGCGATAATGCCACTAAGACGCAAGGGGTTACTGGGAGGAAAGAGAATGAGAAGACTTTTAGTGAGGGAGAAAGGACAATAAAAGAACAGGTTTCAGGAAGACAGAAGATGGCGATAATGCCACTAAGACGCAAGGGGTTACTGGGAGGAAAGAGAATGAGAAGACTTTAGTGAGGAGAAAGGACAATAAAAGAACAGGTTTCAGGAAGACAGAAGATGGCGATAATGCCACTAAGACGCAAGGGGTTACTGGGAGGAAAGAGAATGAGAAGACTTTTAGTGAGGAGAAAGGACAATAAAAGAACAGGTTTCAGGAAGACAGAAGATGGCGATAATGCCACTAAGACGCAAGGGGTTACTGGGAGGAAAGAGAATGAGAAGACTTTAGTGAGGAGAAAGGACAATAAAAGAACAGGTTTCAGGAAGACAGAAGATGGCGATAATGCCACTAAGACGCAAGGGGTTACTGGGAGGAAAGAGAATGAGAAGACTTTTAGTGAGGAGAAAGGACAATAAAAGAACAGGTTTCAGGAAGACAGAAGATGGCGATAATGCCACTAAGACGCAAGGGGTTACTGGGAGGAAAGAGAATGAGAAGAGGTTTTAGGAAGACAGGAGGAGAAAGGACAATAAAAGAACAGGTTTCAGGAAGACAGAAGATGGCGATAATGCCACTAAGACGCAAGGGGTTACTGGGAGGAAAGAGAATGAGAAGACTTTTAGTGAGGAGAAAGGACAATAAAAGAACAGGTTTCAGGAAGACAGAAGATGGCGATAATGCCACTAAGACGCAAGGGGTTACTGGGAGGAAAGAGAATGAGAAGACTTTTAGTGAGGAGAAAGGACAATAAAAGAACAGGTTTCAGGAAGACAGAAGATGGCGATAATGCCACTAAGACGCAAGGGGTTACTGGGAGGAAAGAGAATGAGAAGACTTTAGTGAGGAGAAAGGACAATAAAAGAAGAAGGTTTCAGGAAGACAGAAGATGGCGATAATGCCACTAAGACGCAAGGGGTTACTGGGAGGAAAGAGAATGAGAAGACTTTTAGTGAGGAGAAAGGACAATAAAAGAACAGGTTTCAGGAAGACAGAAGATGGCGATAATGCCACTAAGACGCAAGGTGTTACTGGGAGTGAAAGAGAATTAGAAGACTTTAGTGAGGAGAAAGGACAATAAAAGAACAGGTTTCAGGAAGACAGAAGATGGCGATAATGCCACTAAGACGCAAGGGGTTACTGGGAGTGAAAGAGAATGAGAAGACTTTAGGGAGGAGAAAGGACAATAAAAGAACAGGTTTCAGGAAGACAGAAGATGGCGATAATGCCACTAAGACGCAAGGGGTTACTGGGAGTGAAAGAGAATGAGAAGACTTTAGGGAGGAGAAAGGACAATAAAAGAACAGGTTTCAGGAAGACAGAAGATGGTGATAATGCCACTAAGACGCAAGGGGTTACTGGGAGTGAAAGAGAATGAGAAGACTTTAGTGAGGAGAAAGGACAATAAAAGAACAGGTTTCAGGAAGACAGAAGATGGCGATAATGCCACTAAGACGCAAGGGGTTACTGGGAGGAAAGAGAATGAGAAGACTTTTAGGGAGGAGAAAGGACAATAAAAGAACAGGTTTCAGGAAGACAGAAGATGGCGATAATGCCACTAAGACGCAAGGGGTTACTGGGAGGAAAGAGAATGAGAAGATTTTTAGTGAGGAGAAAGGACAATAAAAGAACAGGTTTCAGGAAGACAGAAGATGGCGATAATGCCACTAAGACGCAAGGGGTTACTGGGAGTGAAAGAGAATGAGAAGACTTTAGTGAGGAGAAAGGACAATAAAAGAACAGGTTTCAGGAAGACAGAAGATGGCGATAATGCCACTAAGACGCAAGGGGTTACTGGGAGGAAAGAGAATGAGAAGACTTTTAGTGAGGAGAAAGGACAATAAAAGAACAGGTTTCAGGAAGACAGAAGATGGCGATAATGCCACTAAGACGCAAGGGGTTACTGGGAGGAAAGAGAATGAGAAGACTTTAGTGAGGAGAAAGGACAATAAAAGAACAGGTTTCAGGAAGACAGAAGATGGCGATAATGCCACTAAGACGCAAGGGGTTACTGGGAGGAAAGAGAATGAGAAGACTTTTAGTGAGGAGAAAGGACAATAAAAGAACAGGTTTCAGGAAGACAGAAGATGGCGATAATGCCACTAAGATGCAAGGGGTTACTGGGAGGAAAGAGAATGAGAAGACTTTAGTGAGGAGAAAGGACAATAAAAGAACAGGTTTCAGGAAGACAGAAGATGGCGATAATGCCACTAAGACGCAAGGGGTTACTGGGAGTGAAAGAGAATGAGAAGACTTTAGTGAGGAGAAAGGACAATAAAAGAACAGGTTTCAGGAAGACAGAAGATGGCGATAATGCCACTAAGACGCAAGGGGTTACTGGGAGGAAAGAGAATGAGAAGACTTTAGTGAGGAGAAAGGACAATAAAAGAACAGGTTTCAGGAAGACAGAAGATGGCGATAATGCCACTAAGACGCAAGGGGTTACTGGGAGGAAAGAGAATGAGAAGACTTTTAGTGAGGAGAAAGGACAATAAAAGAACAGGTTTCAGGAAGACAGAAGATGGCGATAATGCTACTAAGACGCAAGGGGTTACTGGGAGGAAAGAGAATGAGAAGACTTTTAGTGAGGAGAAAGGACAATAAAAGAACAGGTTTCAGGAAGACAGAAGATGGCGATAATGCCACTAAGACGCAAGGGGTTACTGGGAGTGAAAGAGAATGAGAAGACTTTTAGTGAGGAGAAAGGACAATAAAAGAACAGGTTTCAGGAAGACAGAAGATGGCGATAATGCCACTAAGACGCAAGGGGTTACTGGGAGGAAAGAGAATGAGAAGACTTTAGTGAGGAGAAAGGACAATAAAAAGAACAGGTTTCAGGAAGACAGAAGATGGCGATAATGCCACTAAGACGCAAGGGGTTACTGGGAGGAAAGAGAATGAGAAGACTTTTAGTGAGGAGAAAGGACAATAAAAGAACAGGTTTCAGGAAGACAGAAGATGGCGATAATGCCACTAAGACGCAAGGGGTTACTGGGAGGAAAGAGAATGAGAAGACTTTAGTGAGGAGAAAGGACAATAAAAGAACAGGTTTCAGGAAGACAGAAGATGGCGATAATGCCACTAAGACGCAAGGGGTTACTGGGAGTGAAAGAGAATGAGAAGACTTTAGTGAGGAGAAAGGACAATAAAAGAACAGGTTTCAGGAAGACAGAAGATGGCGATAATGCTACTAAGACGCAAGGGGTTACTGGGAGTGAAAGAGAATGAGAAGACTTTAGTGAGGAGAAAGGACAATAAAAGAACAGGTTTCAGGAAGACAGAAGATGGCGATAATGCCACTAAGCCACAAGGGGTTACTGGGAGCGAAAGATAATGAAAAGACTTTAGTGGGGAGAAAGGACAATAAAAGAACCGGTTTCAGGAAGACAGAAGATGGCGATAATGCTACTAACACACAAGGGGCTACTGGGAGTGAAAGAGAATGAAAAGACTTTAGTGAGGAGAAAGGACAATAAAAGAACAGGTTTCAGGAAGACAGAAGATGGCGATAATGCCACTAAGACACAAGGGGTTACTGGGAGTGAAAGAGAATGAGAAGACTTTAGTGAGGAGAAAGGACAATAAAAGAACCGGTTTCAGGAAGACAGAAGATGGCGATAATGCCACTAAGACGCAAGGGGTTACTGGGAGGAAAGAGAATGAGAAGACTTTAGTGAGGAGAAAGGACAATAAAAGAACAGGTTTCAGGAAGACAGAAGATGGCGATAATGCCACTAAGACGCAAGGGGTTACTGGGAGGAAAGAGAATGAGAAGACTTTAGTGAGGAGAAAGGACAATAAAAGAACAGGTTTCAGGAAGACAGAAGATGGCGATAATGCCACTAAGACGCAAGGGGTTACTGGGAGTGAAAGAGAATGAGAAGACTTTAGTGAAGAGAAAGGACAATAAAAGAACAGGTTTCAGGAAGACAGAAGATGGCGATAATGCCACTAAGACGCAAGGGGTTACTGGGAGTGAAAGAGAATGAGAAGACTTTAGTGAAGAGAAAGGACAATAAAAGAACAGGTTTCAGGAAGACAGAAGATGGTGATAATGCCACTAAGACGCAAGGGGTTACTGGGAGTGAAAGAGAATGAGAAGACTTTAGTGAAGAGAAAGGACAATAAAAGAACAGGTTTCAGGAAGACAGAAGATGGCGATAATGCCACTAAGACGCAAGGGGTTACTGGGAGTGAAAGAGAATGAGAAGACTTTAGTGAGGAGAAAGGACAATAAAAGAACAGGTTTCAGGAAGACAGAAGATGGCGATAATGCCACTAAGACGCAAGGGGTTACTGGGAGGAAAGAGAATGAGAAGACTTTAGTGAGGAGAAAGGACAATAAAAGAACAGGTTTCAGGAAGACAGAAGATGGCGATAATGCCACTAAGACGCAAGGGGTTACTGGGAGGAAAGAGAATGAGAAGACTTTAGGGAGGAGAAAGGACAATAAAAAGAACAGGTTTCAGGAAGACAGAAGATGGCGATAATGCCACTAAGACGCAAGGGGTTACTGGGAGGAAAGAGAATGAGAAGACTTTAGTGAGGAGAAAGGACAATAAAAGAACAGGTTTCAGGAAGACAGAAGATGGCGATAATGCCACTAAGACGCAAGGGGTTACTGGGAGGAAAGAGAATGAGAAGACTTTAGTGAGGAGAAAGGACAATAAAAGAACAGGTTTCAGGAAGACAGAAGATGGCGATAATGCCACTAAGACGCAAGGGGTTACTGGGAGTGAAAGAGAATGAGAAGACTTTAGTGAGGAGAAAGGACAATAAAAGAACAGGTTTCAGGAAGACAGAAGATGGCGATAATGCCACTAAGACGCAAGGGGTTACTGGGAGTGAAAGAGAATGAGAAGACTTTAGGGAGGAGAAAGGACAATAAAAGAACAGGTTTCAGGAAGACAGAAGATGGCGATAATGCCACTAAGATGCAAGGGGTTACTGGGAGTGAAATAGAATGAGAAGACTTTAGGGAGGAGAAAGGACAATAAAAGAACAGGTTTCAGGAAGACAGAAGATGGCGATAATGCCACTAAGACGCAAGGTGTTACTGGGAGTGAAAGAGAATGAGAAGACTTTAGTGAGGAGAAAGGACAATAAAAGAACAGGTTTCAGGAAGACAGAAGATGGCGATAATGCCACTAAGACGCAAGGGGTTACTGGGAGTGAAAGAGAATGAGAAGACTTTAGTGAGGAGAAAGGACAATAAAAGAACAGGTTTCAGGAAGACAGAAGATGGCGATAATGCCACTAAGATGCAAGGGGTTACTGGGAGGAAAGAGAATGAGAAGACTTTAGTGAGGAGAAAGGACAAGGACAAAAAGAACAGGTTTCAGGAAGACAGAAGATGGCGATAATGCCACTAAGACGCAAGGGGTTACTGGGAGGAAAGAGAATGAGAAGACTTTAGTGAGGAGAAAGGACAATAAAAGAACAGGTTTCAGGAAGACAGAAGATGGCGATAATGCCACTAAGACGCAAGGGGTTACTGGGAGGAAAGAGAATGAGAAGACTTTTTAGGAGGAGAAAGGACAATAAAAGAACAGGTTTCAGGAAGACAGAAGATGGCGATAATGCCACTAAGACGCAAGTGGTTACTGGGAGTGAAAGTGAATGAGAAAACTTTAGTGAGGAAAAAGGATAATAAAAAGAACAGGGTTCAGGAAGGCAGAAGATGGCGATGATGCCACTAAAACGCAAGAGGTTACTGGGAGTGAAACAGAATAAGACTTTAGTGAGGAAAAATGACAATAAAAGAACAGGTTTCAAGAAGACAGTAGATGGCGATAATGCCACTAAGATGCAAAGGGTTACTGGGAGTGAAAGAGAATGAGATGACTAGTGTGGAGAAAGGACAATAAAAGAACAGGTTTCAGGAAGACAGAAGATGGCGATAATGCCACTAAGACGCAAGGGGTTACTGGGAGTGAAAGAGAATGAGAAGACTTTAGGGAGGAGAAAGGACAATAAAAGAACAGGTTTCAGGGAAGACAGAAGATGGCGATAATGCCACTAAGACGCAAGGGGTTACTGGGAGGAAAGAGAATGAGAAGACTTTTAGTGAGGAGAAAGGACAATAAAAAGAACAGGTTTCAGGAAGACAGAAGATGGCGATAATGCCACTAAGATGCAAGGGGTTACTGGGAGGAAAGAGAATGAGAAGACTTTAGTGAGGAGAAAGGACAATAAAAGAACAGGTTTCAGGAAGACAGAAGATGGCGATAATGCCACTAAGACGCAAGGGGTTACTGGGAGGAAAGAGAATGAGAAGACTTTAGTGAGGAGAAAGGACAATAAAAGAACAGGTTTCAGGAAGACAGAAGATGGCGATAATGCCACTAAGACGCAAGGGGTTACTGGGAGGAAAGAGAATGAGAAGACTTTAGTGAGGAGAAAGGACAATAAAAGAACAGGTTTCAGGAAGACAGAAGATGGCGATAATGCCACTAAGATGCAAGGGGTTACTGGGAGGAAAGAGAATGAGAAGACTTTAGTGAGGAGAAAGGACAATAAAAGAACAGGTTTCAGGAAGACAGAAGATGGCGATAATGCCACTAAGACGCAAGGGGCTACCAAGACACAAGGGGTTACTGGGAGGAAAGAGAATGAGAAGACTTTAGGAGGAGAAAGGACAATAAAAAAGAACAGGTTTCAGGAAGACAGAAGATGGCGATAATGCCACTAAGACGCAAGGGGTTACTGGGAGGAAAGAGAATGAGAAGACTTTAGTGAGGAGAAAGGACAATAAAAGAACAGGTTTCAGGAAGACAGAAGATGGCGATAATGCCACTAAGACGCAAGGGGTTACTGGGAGGAAAGAGAATGAGAAGACTTTAGTGGAGGAGAAAGGACAATAAAAGAACAGGTTTCAGGAAGACAGAAGATGGCGATAATGCCACTAAGATGCAAGGGGTTACTGGGAGGAAAGAGAATGAGAAGACTTTAGTGAGGAGAAAGGACAATAAAAGAACAGGTTTCAGGAAGACAGAAGATGGCGATAATGCCACTAAGATGCAAGGGGTTACTGGGAGGAAAGAGAATGAGAAGACTTTAGTGAGGAGAAAGGACAATAAAAGAACAGGTTTCAGGAAGACAGAAGATGGCGATAATGCCACTAAGATGCAAGGGGTTACTGGGAGTGAAAGAGAATGAGAAGACTTTAGTGAGGAGAAAGGACAATAAAAGAACAGGTTTCAGGAAGACAGAAGATGGCGATAATGCCACTAAGACGCAAGGGGTTACTGGGAGTGAAAGAGAATGAGAAGACTTTAGTGAGGAGAAAGGACAATAAAAGAACAGGTTTCAGGAAGACAGAAGATGGCGATAATGCCACTAAGATGCAAGGGGTTACTGGGAGGGAATGAGAAGACTTTAGTGAGGAGAAAGGACAATAAAAGAACAGGTTTCAGGAAGACAGAAGATGGCGATAATGCCACTAAGATGCAAGGGGTTACTGGGAGGAAAGAGAATGAGAAGACTTTTAGTGAGGAGAAAGGACAATAAAAGAACAGGTTTCAGGAAGACAGAAGATGGCGATAATGCCACTAAGACGCAAGGGGTTACTGGGAGGAAAGAGAATGAGAAGACTTTAGTGAGGAGAAAGGACAATAAAAGAACAGGTTTCAGGAAGACAGAAGATGGCGATAATGCCACTAAGACGCAAGGGGTTACTGGGAGGAAAAAGAGAATGAGAAGACTTTAGTGAGGAGAAAGGACAATAAAAGAACAGGTTTCAGGAAGACAGAAGATGGCGATAATGCCACTAAGACGCAAGGGGTTACTGGGAGGAAAGAGAATGAGAAGACTTTAGTGAGGAGAAAGGACAATAAAAGAACAGGTTTCAGGAAGACAGAAGATGGCGATAATGCCACTAAGACGCAAGGGGTTACTGGGAGGAAAGAGAATGAGAAGACTTTAGTGAGGAGAAAGGACAATAAAAGAACAGGTTTCAGGAAGACAGAAGATGGCGATAATGCCACTAAGATGCAAGGGGTTACTGGGAGGAAAGAGAATGAGAAGACTTTAGTGAGGAGAAAGGACAATAAAAGAACAGGTTTCAGGAAGACAGAAGATGGCGATAATGCCACTAAGATGCAAGGGGTTACTGGGAGGAAAGAGAATGAGAAGACTTTAGTGAGGAGAAAGGACAATAAAAGAACAGGTTTCAGGAAGACAGAAGATGGCGATAATGCCACTAAGACGCAAGGGGTTACTGGGAGTGAAAGAGAATGAGAAGACTTTAGTGAGGAGAAAGGACAATAAAAGAACAGGTTTCAGGAAGACAGAAGATGGCGATAATGCCACTAAGATGCAAGGGGTTACTGGGAGTGAAAGAGAATGAGAAGATTTTAGTGAGGAGAAAGGACAATAAAAGAACAGGTTTCAGGAAGACAGAAGATGGCGATAATGCCACTAAGACGCAAGGGGTTACTGGGAGGAAAGAGAATGAGAAGACTTTTAGTGAGGAGAAAGGACAATAAAAGAACAGGTTTCAGGAAGACAGAAGATGGCGATAATGCCACTAAGACGCAAGGGGTTACTGGGAGGAAAGAGAATGAGAAGACTTTAGGGAGGAGAAAGGACAATAAAAGAACAGGTTTCAGGAAGACAGAAGATGGCGATAATGCCACTAAGACGCAAGGGGTTACTGGGAGTGAAAGAGAATGAGAAGACTTTAGGGAGGAGAAAGGACAATAAAAGAACAGGTTTCAGGAAGACAGAAGATGGCGATAATGCCACTAAGACGCAAGGGGTTACTGGGAGTGAAAGAGAATGAGAAGACTTTAGGGAGGAGAAAGGACAATAAAAGAACAGGTTTCAGGAAGACAGAAGATGGCGATAATGCCACTAAGATGCAAGGGGTTACTGGGAGGAAAGAGAATGAGAAGACTTTAGGAGGAGAAAGGACAATAAAAGAACAGGTTTCAGGAAGACAGAAGATGGCGATAATGCCACTAAGATGCAAGGGGTTACTGGGAGGAAAGAGAATGAGAAGACTTTAGTGAGGAGAAAGGACAATAAAAGAACAGGTTTCAGGAAGACAGAAGATGGCGATAATGCCACTAAGACGCAAGGGGTTACTGGGAGTGAAAGAGTATGAGAAGACTTTTAGTGAGGAGAAAGGACAATAAAAGAACAGGTTTCAGGAAGACAGAAGATGGCGATAATGCCACTAAGATGCAAGGGGTTACTGGGAGTGAAAGAGAATGAGAAGACTTTAGTGAGGAGAAAGGACAATAAAAGAACAGGTTTCAGGAAGACAGAAGATGGCGATAATGCCACTAAGACGCAAGGGGTTACTTGGAGTGAAAGAGTATGAGAAATCTTGGTGAGGAGAAAGGACAATAAAAGAACAGGTTTCAGGTAGACAGAAGATAGCGATAATGCTACTAAGACGCAAGGGGTTACTGGGAGTGAAAGAGAATGCGAAGACTTTAGTGAGGAGAAAGGACAATAAAAGAACAGGTTTCCGGGGAGACAGAAGATAGCGATAATGCTACTAAGACGCAAGGGGTTACTGGGAGTGAAAGAGAATGAGAAGACTTTAGTGAGGAGAAAGGACAATAAAAGAACAGGTTTCAGGAAGACAGAAGATGGCGATAATGCCACTAAGATGCAAGGGGTTACTGGGAGTGAAAGAGAATGAGAAGACTTTAGTGAGGAGAAAGAACAATAAAAGAACATGTTTCAGGAAGACAGAAGATAGCGATAATGCCACTAAGACGCAAGGGGTTACTGGGAGGAAAGAGAATGAGAAGACTTTAGTGGAGGAGAAAGGACAATAAAAGAACAGGTTTCAGGAAGACAGAAGATGGCGATAATGCCACTAAGATGCAAGGGGGGGTTACTGGGAGGAAAGAGAATGAGAAGACTTTAGTGAGGAGAAAGGACAATAAAAGAACAGGTTTCAGGAAGACAGAAGATGGCGATAATGCCACTAAGATGCAAGGGGTTACTGGGAGGAAAGAGAATGAGAAGACTTTAGTGAGGAGAAAGGACAATAAAAGAACAGGTTTCAGGAAGACAGAAGATGGCGATAATGCCACTAAGACGCAAGGGGTTACTGGGAGGAAAGAGAATGAGAAGACTTTTAGTGAGGAGAAAGGACAATAAAAGAACAGGTTTCAGGAAGACAGAAGATGGCGATAATGCCACTAAGACGCAAGGGGTTACTGGGAGGAAAGAGAATGAGAAGACTTTAGTGAGGAGAAAGGACAATAAAAGAACAGGTTTCAGGAAGACAGAAGATGGCGATAATGCCACTAAGATGCAAGGGGTTACTGGGAGGAAAGAGAATGAGAAGACTTTAGTGAGGAGAAAGGACAAAAAAGAACAGGTTTCAGGAAGACAGAAGATGGCGATAATGCCACTAAGACGCAAGGTGTTACTGGGAGTGAAAGAGAATGAGAAGACTTTAGTGAGGAGAAAGGACAATAAAAGAACATGTTTCAGGAATACAGAAGATGGCGATAATGACACTAAGATGCAAGGGGGGTTACTGGGAGGAAAGAGAATGAGAAGACTTTAGTGAGGAGAAAGGACAATAAAAGAACAGGTTTCAGGAAGACAGAAGATGGCGATAATGCCACTAAGACGCAAGGGGTTACTGGGAGGAAAGAGAATGAGAAGACTTTAGTGAGGAGAAAGGACAATAAAAGAACAGGTTTCAGGAAGACAGAAGATGGCGATAATGCCACTAAGAAGACTTTAGTGAAGGGGTTACTGGGAGGAAAGAGAATGAGAAGACTTTAGGGAGGAGAAAGGACAATAAAAGAACAGGTTTCAGGAAGACAGAAGATGGCGATAATGCCACTAAGATGCAAGGGGTTACTGGGAGTGAAATAGAATGAGAAGACTTTAGGGAGGAGAAAGGACAATAAAAGAACAGGTTTCAGGAAGACAGAAGATGGCGATAATGCCACTAAGATGCAAGGGGTTACTGGGAGTGAAAGAGAATGAGAAGACTTTAGGGAGGAGAAAGGACAATAAAAGAACAGGTTTCAGGAAGACAGAAGATGGCGATAATGCCACTAAGATGCAAGGGGTTACTGGGAGTGAAAGAGAATGAGAAGACTTTAGGGAGGAGAAAGGACAATAAAAGAACAGGTTTCAGGAAGACAGAAGATGGCGATAATGCCACTAAGATGCAAGGGGTTACTGGGAGTGAAAGAGAATGAGAAGACTTTAGTGAGGAGAAAGGACAATAAAAAGAACAGGTTTCAGGAAGACAGAAGATGGCGATAATGCCACTAAGATGCAAGGGGTTACTGGGAGTGAAAGAAAATGAGAAGACTTTAGTGAGGAGAAAGGACAATAAAAAGAACAGGTTTCAGGAAGACAGAAGATGGCGATAATGCCACTAAGATGCAAGGGGGTTACTGGGAGGAAAAAGAATGAGAAGACTTTAGTGAGGAGAAAGGACAATAAAAGAACAGGTTTCAGGAAGACAGAAGATGGCGATAATGCCACTAAGATGCAAGGGGTTACTGGGAGTGAAAGAGAATGAGAAGACTTTAGTGAGGAGAAAGGACAAGAAAAAGAACAGGTTTAAGATGCAAGGAAGAGAATGAGAAGATGGAGGAGATAATGCAATAAAAGAACAGGTTTAAGACAGAAGATGGGATAATGTTACTGGGAGGAAAGAGAATGAGAAGACTTTAGTGAGGAGAAAGGACAATAAAAGAACAGGTTTCAGGAAGACAGAAGATGGTGATAATGCCACTAAGATGCAAGGGGGTTACTGGGAGTGAAAGAGAATGAGAAGACTTTAGTGAGGAGAAAGGACAATAAAAGAACAGGTTTCAGGAAGACAGAAGATGGTGATAATGCCACTAAGATGCAAGGGTGTTACTGGGAGTGAAAGAGAATGAGAAGACTTTAGTGAGGAGAAAGGACAATAAAAGAACAGGTTTCAGGAAGACAGAAGATGGCGATAATGCCACTAAGATGCAAGGGGTTACTGGGAGTGAAAGAGAATGAGAAGACTTTAGTGAGGAGAAAGGACAATAAAAGAACAGGTTTCAGGAAGACAGAAGATGGTGATAATGCCACTAAGATGCAAGGGGGTTACTGGGAGTGAAAGAGAATGAGAAGACTTTAGTGAGGAGAAAGGACAATAAAAGAACAGGTTTCAGGAAGACAGAAGATGGCGATAATGCCATTAAGATGCAAGGGGGTTACTGGGAGTGAAAGAGAATGAGAAGACTTTAGTGAGGAGAAAGGACAATAAAAGAACAGGTTTCAGGAAGACAGAAGATGGCGATAATGCCACTAAGATGCAAGGGGTTACTGGGAGTGAAAGAGAATGAGAAGACTTTAGTGAGGAGAAAGGACAATAAAAGAACAGGTTTCAGGAAGACAGAAGATGGCGATAATGCAACTAAGATGCAAGGGGTTTACTGGGAGGAAAGAGAAATGAGAAGACTTTAGTGAGGAGAAAGGACAAAAAAAAAGAACAGGTTTCAGGAAGACAGAAGATGGCGATAATGCCACTAAGATGCAAGGGGTTACTGGGAGTGAAAGAGAATGAGAAGACTTTAGTGAGGAGAAAGGACAATAAAAGAACAGGTTTCAGGAAGACAGAAGATGGCGATAATGCAACTAAGATGCAAGGGGTTACTGGGAGTGAAAAGAGAATGAGAAGACTTTAGTGAGGAGAAAGGACAATAAAAGAACAGGTTTCAGGAAGACAGAAGATGGCGATAATGCCACTAAGATGCAAGGGGGTTACTGGGAGTGAAAGAGAATGTGAAGATTTTAGTGAGGAGAAAGGACAATAAAAGAACAGGTTTCAGGAAGACAGAAGATGGCGATAATGCCACTAAGATGCAAGGGGTTACTGGGAGTGAAAGAGAATGAGAAGACTTTAGTGAGGAGAAAGGACAATAAAAGAACAGGTTTCAGGAAGACAGAAGATGGCGATAATGCCACTAAGATGCAAGGGGTTACTGGGAGTGAAAGAGAATGAGAAGACTTTAGTGAGGAGAAAGGACAATAAAAGAACAGGTTTCAGGAAGACAGAAGATGGTGATAATGCCACTAAGACACAAGGGGTTACTGGGAGTGAAAGAGAATGAGAAGACTTTAGTGAGGAGAAAGGACAATAAAAGAACAGGTTTCAGGAAGACAGAAGTTGGTGATAATGCCACTAAGATGCAAGGGGGTTACTGGGAGTGAAAGAGAATGAAAAGACTTTAGTGAGGAGAAAGGACAATAAAAGAACAGGTTTCAGGAAGACAGAAGATGGCGATAATGCCACTAAGACGCAAGGGATTACTGGGATTGAAAGAGAATGAGAAGACTTTAGTGAGGAGAAAGGACAATAAAAGAACAGGTTTCAGGAAGACAGAAGATGGCGATAATGCCACTAAGATGCAAGGGGGTTACTGGGAGTGAAAGAGAATGAGAAGACTTTAGTGAGGAGAAAGGACAATAAAAACAGGTTTCAGGAAGACGGAAGATTGCGATAATGCCACTCAGACGCAAGGGAGTTACTGGGAGTGAAAGAGAATGAGAAGACTTTAGTGAAGAGAAATGACAATAAAAGAACAGGTTTCAGGAAGACAGAAGATTGTGATAATGCCACTAAGATGCAAGGGGGTTACTGGGAGTGAAAGTGAATGAGAAGACTTTAGTGAGGAGAAAGGACAATAAAAGAACAGGTTTCAGGAAGATAGAAGATGGCGATAATGCCATTAAGATGCAAGGGGGTTACTGAGAGTGAAAGAGAATGAGAAGACTTTAGTGAAGAGAAAGGACAATAAAAGAACAGGTTTCAGGAAGACAGAAGATGGCGATAATGCCACTAAAATGCAAGGGGGTTACTGCGAGTGAAAGAGAATGAGAAGACTTTAGTGAGGAGAAAGGACAATAAAAGAACAGGTTTCAGGAAGTCAGAAGATGGCGATAATGCCACTAAGATGCAAGGGGGTTACTGGGAGTGAAAGAGAATGAAAAGACTTTAGTGAGGAGAAAGGACAATAAAAGAACAGGTTTCAGGAAGACAGAAGATGGCGATAATGCCACTAAGACGCAAGGGGTTACTGGGAGTGAAAGAGAATGAGTAGACTTTAGTGAGGAGAAAGGACAATAAAAGAACAGGTTTCAGGAAGACAGAAGATGGCGATAATGCCACTAAGATGCAAGGGGGTTACTGGGAGTGAAAGAGAATGAGAAGACTTTAGTGAGGAGAAAGGACAATAAAAGAATAGGTTTCAGGAAGACAGAAGATGGCGATAATGCCACTGAGATGCAAGGGGGTTTCTGGGAGTGAAAGAGAATGAGAAGATTTTAGTGAGGAGAAAGGACAATAAAAGAACAGGTTTCAGGAAGACAGAAGATGCTGATAATGCCACTAAGATGCAAGGGTGTAACTGGGAGTGAAAGTGAATGACAAGACTTTAGTGAGGAGAAAAGACAATAAAAGAACAGGTTTCAGGAAGATAGAAGATGGCGATAATGCCATTAAGATGCAAGGGGGTTACTGAGAGTGAAAGAGAATGAGAAGACTTTAGTGAAGAGAAAGTACAATAAAAGAACAGGTTTCAGGAAGACAGAAGATGGCGATAATGCCACTAAAATGCAAGTGGGTTACTGCGAGTGAAAGAGAATGAGAAGACTTTAGTGAGGAGAAAGGAC
Source organism: Acanthosepion pharaonis (assembly GCA_903632075.3). Taxonomy (NCBI): domain Eukaryota; kingdom Metazoa; phylum Mollusca; class Cephalopoda; order Sepiida; family Sepiidae; genus Acanthosepion; species Acanthosepion pharaonis. The sequence continues at coordinate 3,030,698 of CAHIKZ030003216.1, forward strand.
AATAAAAGAACAGGTTTCAAGAAGACAGAAGATGGCGATAATGCCACTAAGATGCAAGGGGTTTACTGGGAGTGAAAGAGAATGAGAAGACTTTAGTGAGGAGAAAGGACAATAAAAGAACAGGTTTCAGGAAGACAGAAGATGGCGATAATGCCACTAAGATGCAAGGGGGTTACTGGGTGTGAAAGAGAATGAGAAGACTTTAGTGAGGAGAAAGGACAATAAAAGAACAGGTTTCAGGAACACAGAAGATGGCGATAATGCCACTAAGATGCAAGGGGGTTACTGGGAGTGAAAGAGAATGAGAAGGCTTTAATGAGGAGAAAGGACAATAAAAGGACAGGTTTCAGGAAGACAGAAGATGGCGATAATGCCACTAAGATGCAAGGGAGTTCCTGGGAGTGAAAGAGAATGAGAAGGCTTTAGTGAGTAGAAAGGACAATAAAAGAACAGCTTTCAAGAAGACCGAAGACGACGATTGACGCTGCATTTAAATTTTTGAGGATTTTAGGTAGCAGAGAGGCAAGAAACAAGTGCGAGAAAAAAATCTGATAGAATAGAAATTATCGTTGCATCTAGCTAGTTCAACATTAGAACGATGAAACCCAGTAGCCAATATTGTGGTCCGCTTACATTCAAGCAGCTAGATATCTGGAAGGAGATCTCATCAGAACAATTGCTATGAAAATATTTTCAGAAAAACAGTGGGAAGCTGTTGTGTTGCCAGGTGGGGATCGATAACATTGCAGACCCTTCTTTGTATTTTGTCGAGAATCTCAAAATATATAAAAGGAGCACGAGACCAGATACGGTAGCAATATTTATAATTTTTGTTTGTTAAAAAATATTTTGTATTCAGTTTTATTTACCCTGATTACAATAATACAAATAATTTAACAATAATAATAATAAGCACAAAATAGAAATCACTGAGAGATGTTATGAACACTAAGCAGATACATTTTCCCAAAATAACGATGTAACTATCCTGTGGGACATATCAATTCAAACTGACTCGGAAATAAAAGCCAGCAGACATGATTCTATCACAAAAGGCAATAAATTCAGGGAGTGCCTTCATATTGACATAGCAGTACCATCTGAGAGATACACATCCATAAAAATTATCGAGAAACTCTCCCAATACAAGGACCTGGAAATCGATATTAACAGGATGTAGGGAACGAAGACTGTACCAATAGTAATCGGAGCTCTGGACCTCGTGAGAAAAAGAATGGACATTTTTACCCCAGGTAGCATCAACGTACAAGTTTCCCAGAAGATCGCCCTACTAGGAACATCCTATTAAGCAAAGTACTATTAATTAAATGACAATTCTCCTATAGGGCCTAAGGACCATAGTTTGGACCCAGTTCTACAGGATACAAATCAGGAAACATAACATACACAAATGATAGTAAAATCAAGAATAATAATAATGTTGTAGAGAGAAAACCTTTCAAGATTTATTATCGAAAGAGATAATCTCAAAACATTAAGAAACTCCTTTGAAACTCTGTTGGTTGCAGACTCAGAAAGAAATCAGAAATAACTCTTATACAAGTAATAATGGAAAGTGTAAAGGACTATTAACTGTAAGAAGATAGAATACATGGTCGTCAGCAAAAGAGACAGACCAATATGTGAGCTACGTATAGGGGACGTCCAAATCAAGTAGTTTTAACACACGAAGAAATCTAAAGACGCATAGGACTAGAGAAAAAAATGACTTTCAGGAAGTAAGCAAGGAATTAAGAGGCGGGAAGATATCGTCAGAAACAAAAACTGTTACGTAACATGAGTGCTGGGCAATAGATGATGAAGAGACTTGAAGCAACGTTTTATACCAATAAATGCGAAAAATACTATGGACAGAGGATCAAGGAATTCTTAAGGGAAATAGGAAAATAACGAATTTAGCTAGTGAACATATTTAACGGCGGAGTAATTGATTGCGGCTCGTATTGAGGAATCGGAGACCCGAGTTCGAATTCCAGTCGAATCCATTACATTCACTTACGTGCTAATACCCTTGGGAAAGATATGAATCCGCATATTTATCCCCCAGCTATGGGTAAATAGTTCTTTAGCCTTGGATAGCAATTGGTCTACCACAGAAAGAAATGGCAACCTACTGCGGGAAAAAATCTTCCTCATCAGTCATGTATCGAAAGATACATGATCGCCTACGCGCGTATCACGCATGACAGATAACTGACTGACTGATCATAAGAGAAACAGTGTTTCTACATGGTGTCGCCATAAGCCCAAGATTTTTTAAAACTTTTTACTATCCCTATTCTACCAGCAATTTATACAAGGTCCTTAGGTAAGTTATTGGCTGCTTTCCTGTGCACCCCTCGCCTTCAATGTGTCCTGTGAGAGTCAAATTTTCTAAAACCCCTGTCTTCATTATAGGCATTAGAATTGTCAACTGCCTTTTCTTGATGTTATGTATAAGTTTCAGTTTTGTTTTCATTTTCTTTAAAACTTCGACGTTGCTTAAAAGTTCATTCCATGGTATTCTCAGCATCCTTCTGTAGAGCTATATTCCTCTTACATCAAGTTTAGCATTTACTGCCATATACTGCCAACTGTATAGGTTGTCCTCTAACTTGATCTTCGGATGGGGTAGGCTCAGACTCTTGTTGCTACCACGTAAATGATATAGCTGTGGCCATATTCGGTGCAAGGGTATCTGTAAAAATTTACAGTGATCTTCACCCTGTACAAGGCCAAAAAGCCGCTCGAGGCAGAAGGTTATCGTTTAAGAGGCAAAGTTTATGGGGATATGTGGGAAAAATAACGACTGATCCTAGACTTAAACAGGTTAAGATTGTAGCGATAGGGAAAGCATTCTCCTTCCACGAAGCAGTGGTTAGTGGGAAGAATCTGCTCGCGTGGAACTTACATCTCACCAATGGGATACGAAGTGAATGAGGGTGGTTCGCTACTATGGGCGTGGCATGACGGGTCTTAGCCGTGAAAGTTAGAACTGGTGGAACTAAGGAATGTAGTTCGTCTGAACACTTTCCATGGAAATAGTTATAGAGCCACAAGAGTCTTGTGACGTTTCGTTTGTGGGAAAGGGGTTGTAGGGTGGAAAGTAATTAATTACCCACAAGGACGCGGAGACGCATTGAACTCTATCGAGATTGAAAAGTGAATATTGTTCGTCGCTCGCCTATATATGGCAGCAGCACTTCATTTTCGGTTTGATCTATCTCTTGTAAAGGTAGAAGAAAACAGGAGGAGTCAGGTACTTACTGGTGCGGTACAAGGAACTGACTATTTATCCTGCATCTTTAGCGATGGATCGTATGTACGAATTCTACTTAACGTCTGTGTGATAGTTATAAAATGGCGTTATTTTTAATATTGCAAAGAATTTCCAAGATGGAGTTGTAGTTGAGACCGCAAAACCCTTTGTTTACTTCTAGACTGTGTATCCTTTTCTTTTTTTTCAATACATATTTCTCCATTTTCTTTTTACTTTCAGTCACGACTGCCTTTTATTACCTTTCGACCGCTTTAGTTTTATGACCACATCGTTCATTCATTAGAAATTTTCTCTCAATTCTTTTCTTCCTTATGTTTTATTCTAAGTCTTTCACGTTCTTTTTTCATACAATCTTTTTTGTCTTCTTTCTCATAACATTTCCCTTTCTTTCTTTCTTTCTTTCTTTCTTTCTTTCTTTCTTTCTTTTCTCATCCTTTCTTTTATTCAATTCTCATTATTTTTCTTAAAATCTTTATATTTCTTTCATTTTTTCCTATTCTTTAATTCTCATTTTCCTTTCTTTCTATTTCTTCGTTCTTTCTTTCGTCCTTTTTTCTTACACTCCTTTTCTGTCTTTTTTATCACCATTCTCTTTTTTATTATTACCTTCTCCTTTCTTTCTTCTTTTTTCTTTCTTTCTTTTTTATAATCTTTCTTTCTTTTGTCTTTCTCACAATTTTTTCTTCCTTTTATCTTTCTTTTTTCTTTCTTTCTTTCTCATTTTTCTTATTTTACTCTCTTTTTTCTTTCTTTCATGCTTTATATTTTTGTCTTTTTCTTTCCTTTTTAAATTTCTAATTCTTTCCTTTGTACCATCTTTCCGTTTTTTTTTCTTGCAATCTAGACCTTTCTTTCTTTCTTTCTTTCTTCCTTCCTTCCTTTCTTTCTTTCTTTCTTTCTTTCTTTCTTCACGTTACCCCTTTTTACCTTTCTTTCTCTCGTTAGATGTGAATATCATTCTTTTTTCTGTATTTTTTTTCACTTGTTCCTTTCTGCAGTCCCCACGTAACAAACTTTCTTTTATTGTAAACGTGGATGAGTCACCTAACCCCACTTTCCACCTCTGATCACTTGTTAGAATCAAAAGCCGTTTTCGTCTTTTCATTCCACTGGGCCGAAAACGCGGGCCCTTTTTTTTCCCAACTCCTCCTCTTTTTGCATACCTGTACTTATACACACGTTCTTGTCCCCATTTCCTTTTGCTCCCTGTACTTTAATACTCCCCCACGTACCCCAGCAATTTTCACGCCTCTTCTAAATCAGTTTATGCTCAATCCTCTCTAACTCCCCTCTTTCTTTCTCTCTCTATTCATCTATCTGTCAGTCTCGTTCATTCATCACTAATGCAAACAAACAACTTCAAGGGATATCTTATCTTAAGATCAATCGTACAATGCTATAACTACTGAGTTGTGTTCACAAGTGTTTGTCTATTTGTGTATATGCGATAAAAGATTGAAAGATGTACAGAGAAGGGGTCTACGTAAAAAAAAATGGCTGTATCTCATAGCTCGAAGAAAGGGCATAGTTAGACAGATACCTTCTCAATAATAAAAAGAAAATATGCTTAGAAGCTGTGTACTGGGCCCTTTTCATCTTCTATGTAAAAATAATATTTTCTTATACATAAATATTAAAAACAAGAGACATTATTTGTCGATTAATTTTAATGATCGACTTTTCCAAATTACGAATAATCCTTCTCCGACCAGAAAATTCTGTCATATAAGACCAATGTCGTGTATGAATATACTTGCCCACTCGGAGAATGTTTCTCTGTAAATATAATAATAATAAAAAAAGTCTTACATAGTATATACCACAACCACACTTTCACAGTGATTCACTTGCCAACTTTCGGAACAGATTGTTATCAGATAACACATTAATACATATAAGAATCATATTAACATTATTCATATATATATATATATATATATATATATATATATATATATATATATATATATATTAAGCTGCACTCGATATTAGCCATATCATTTTATCGTGTTACTAAAAAGTTAAGACAGACAAATGAATTTGTTTTTGTATCAACGGTATATGCGTGTATATTGGCCTGATAAAGAAAAGGTTCGTTTTCTTTTGCCAGCATTCGAAGCGTTTAGGTTAAATGTCTTTTAAGAGAAGTATCCTGGGTATGACGATAAACTACATCCAGTAGCAAAGCCTCTGATCGGGAGGTTGTGAGGAGCGTAGAACCACTTCATCATTGCTGTTGTTCCCAGGTCCACGCTGACCGGGAGTGGTAGCACCTGTTAGGGTCCCAGCTATGGGCAAATAGTGAACACCCAAACAAAGACAAAACACTATAAAAGTATAAAAATATATATTTATAGTAAAAATACTAGCAATACATTTTTATATTAAAAAATACCACTAATACATATTTATAATGAAATTACCAACAATGCATTGTATTGCAAAATGGCCAACAATACATTTTATCTGTAGTTGAAGGCATACAATAGCGTCCAAAATATATTTAGTTGTAGACATAAAATTACTGAATTAAATAATATTTAGTGATTGATATGCTCAACCAAACAAACAGCACGAAAACACTCTTTCATGACATTAATCCATATAATATTCTACAATTTCTTAAATCAAACTGTTTTCCAAAATATCTCAATAAAACTACAATATAAAAACACATATCACGGCCTTTAGTAATCATGGCCACACAAACATGTATATGCACAAAAGCTGAGTATCATCTACCATGTATTCAATTGTGAAAGCAGAATAACGTAAATCATATTTTTATGACTTTAAAGCTTCCAAGAAAATTAAATTTCAGCATTAAATGACCCATAAGGTGTTGATATGCCATTAAACAAATCAATCATAAACCAACCTGCTTATCTCCCTTTTAAGCCTTCAACTTCATCAATACATTATGTTAAGTGCATTTTATCAATAATTAATGCATTTTATTTGCAGTTGAAAGCGTTCAAAATATTTAGATTTCGGCATTAAATAACCAACCTGAAAGACCTCTTTCATGGCATTAAACCATTTAATATCCTACAATTTCTTAAAGAAATCAAACTGTATTCCAAAATATAACTTTAACAAAACTACAATATAAAATGCACATATCACCACCTCTAGTAATTATGTCCACACAAACATGTATATGCCCAAAAGCTGAGTATCATCTACCATGTATTCAATTGTGAAAGCAGAATAACATATATCATATTCCTATTACTTCAGAACTTCCAAGAAAATTTCATTTTGTCATTAAATGACCCATAAGGAGTTCATATGCCGTTAAAAAATTCAAATGAAATCAAATCTTTCAAGAAAATAACATTTGATTTTATGGCCACAGTTCAGTTTTTATATTATCGTCAAATTTGTCACTATTATAATTATTAGTATTATGTTGGTAATTGAATGACAAAATGAAGGAAAAAAATCCTACGTGGCGTGTTTCGTCCCTCGAAAGGACTTCTTCAGACTCATAATGGTTTTATCGATGGAGTCATATAACGTCGGTTACAATTCTATATCAAGAGATGTTGAAGATCCAGCTTTAATTTTTTGTTTTTTCAACTTTTGAAGTCTGATGTATCTAGATGCTGACCTCATTCGGCTTTCTGTCGTTGTTTTTTTTAGTACATTTTTATCGCTGTTGCTTTTAGATATCTGGCATTGTAATAGCTGTAGTTTCGTTATGAAATGAGATAGCTTGTAAGATCCGGGATGTAAGTTTACCAGGGAAAACTCCGAAATGATTACACCTTCAATACGTTTTCACCTTAATAAATTACTTTCTTTTAATTAAAACTGCATCCTTTAACTCGAATTTATGATCAGGCGACTTATAACGATGAACGACGAATGCAGTGAATGTTTTGTTTTTTTAAAAGATCTATATTGTGTTCGTTTAAACTTTCATTAAAGTTTTATCTATATATTTCTTATGATATTTTTCCAGTTTATTTTATAAATTCGTGATTTGGTTTATTATTTTGTGTTTTTGTTAATTAAAGCCCTTACTGATTAGTAATAAATCTTATATTAAGTTTATATAAAGTTTTACCAATTGCAGTATTATGTGAGTAGTTTTATCAAGGTTATTTATTTCCTTTTTGAATTTGTTTGTATTTATGAATTTTGTAAGCTTTGTATTTTGCATTGTGTATGAAATAATTTGGATATTGGAAGAATTTAAAAGTAGTTTAATGTATTTTTAATGTTCAATGTATTTTTCTCTATCATTTATGTATTGAGGTCTACAAATTGTAAGTGCTCTTGAGAAGAAACATATAATTATTCTGGATTTTATTTTGTTGTTATGCTGTGGATAGAAGTTTATGATTGATAGAGGCTATTCCAACGACTTCAAATAAGAAATTGTACAGATGTTCGATATTCTGGCGACTGTTCGTTAATGACAACTTTTAGTTTTGACAAAATTAACAGTGAACATTTGAAATACCTTCAAATTTTGGATTAGTTTTCGTTTTCGTTCTGAATATCACTGGGGGATATGAATTTCAAGATAACATTGAACCTTTGACAAAAAACAAAAAAACAAAACAAAAAAAAACAGTCAATGATGACAAATAGTGAGTCAATCATATTTGACAAATAGTGAGTCAATCATATTTGACAAATAGTGAGTCAATCATATTTGATCAACGTTTTTGCTTTGTTTTTTTTTTTTTTCCGTGAAAGCGTTTTAACTCGGCACTGGTTTCAGAAATGCAGACCCCCCTCTCAAAGATAGTGTACATGTTTCCGTTAGTGTTAAAGTATTTGCACTGAATGATCGATCTCTGTTCATAAAATGAAATTTAAACTTTATAAAAGTTAGCAATTACTTGGTTAAGGAGTCCTTGTGTGTTATTCGTGCAAACGAGCCGATTCTTTTGGAAAGCAGTCGAGTACAAATTGAAATACTTGTTGGAATTTTTGGGTAGCCTGTAGTACTAGTGAGCCAGCCAAAATGAGCTGAATTATTTTATAATCCACCAAGAGAAGGGTTAACCAATCAGAAAGCTCAAAATATTCAATCCGACGTGTATAAAGGCAGCCATTTTGGTTTTTTTCCTAATCTTCAGTGCCAACCTCTGATATTGAACACATTACATCACTGGATTCTATATTCAAAGACTACGGCAAACATGGTCAACAATACTTATGTAGTCTTTCCACCGGGATAGAATAAGCAAAAGGGTGTTGAAGAGGGGAAAAGAGACCGTGCCAGAGACAACGCTAGTTGGGATGGAACCAAAAGAAAGAGAAGTGAAGTGAGAATGATAAAAAGAAAGACAAATGGGACGTTGAGAGAGAGAGAGAGAGAGAGAGAGAGAGAGAGAGAGAGAGAGGGGGGGACGTTGAGAGAGAGAGTGGGGAGAGAGATGAGCAAGAAATGATGGAAATAGCAGAGTAGGAGGAGGAACAGTATGCAACTAAAATAGGGGATATAAAAGGGGAAGAGGAGCATAAAAGTGAGACTGCTGACATTGCTACAGTTTCGCGCGTCATCCTCTTCCAGACATCCCTCCCCCAAAACCTTTGCCTCAACCACCGTTGATTACGAACTCTTGAGAATCGGTGAGGTGTGACTGATGTTTTGGGTGATGCGATATGGAACCCTAGCGAGAACGTGGGATCCATAATGAGGGACTCCATAACCTTAGGATGGTCGGTTTTAAGGGCTTGACCCCCCAAATGTCCACGACCTAGAACAGACCCACCTTATTTCCCGTCAGCCTTCTTGTTGCTTGTTCCAGTAAAATATTACTTGATGCTTATCAAGTATAAAGGAGATGAAATATTTTAAAAGGACACTTGAGGGCGGGCTTAAAAAGTTCCTTGCGATAATATATATATATATATATATATATATATATATATATATATATATATATTTACTTATTATAAAACGCAGATTGTGTGTGTGCGTGTGTGTGTGTGTGTGTCTGTACGTTTATATATTGGATTGGATTTCCTACATTTTTCAACCGATTTCAACAAAACTTCACAGGACTATGTAAAATTACCTTGCAGTCGTTCTGACAGCGCCAAAAATTGGAAAAACAATTGTTTTTGCATGAAATCAATTTGAAAACACGATTAAGAGGCATTAATGAAATGGGGACAACTCATATCGAGTTATACTTATTAATATCAGGTTGTGTGTGTGTGTGTGTGTGTGTGTGTGTGTGTGTTCATTTATATATGGGATCAAATTTCCTACATTTTTCAACCGATTTCAACAAAACTTCACTTTTTTTTTGGCAGGTAGTGTTTCTTATTGTCTTGCACACTTTTTTTTATTTTTACATTCAGAATGCTTTAAAAATTCCATTTACAAGACAATTATTTATAATAAAATTCTATTCAATCGATAGACTCATAACGATTGAAAACAATGTTTTTGTTTGAGTTTGGGTTTGACCAATTCGTAAAAAAAAAAAAAAAAATAAATAAAACTAATTAAGACATGCGTATCCGTGAACCTTAAACAATAATCTTTGTCAATTTTATTTTTCAGTCTTTATGATGGTCGATACTTGATCTATCTCTTACTGTTACATCCCCGGGCAACGCTGGCTCTCTACTGCTATATATATATATATATATATATATATATATATATATATATATACACACACACATATATATATATATATATAGGTCATTTACTAAAAGGTATCTTAATTCCAATTGTAAAGAAAATTTGCTCTATTTAATGAAAATAAACATTGAGCACGCTTTTGTGAGTCAGTTTTAAAACATATTTCATATTCAATGTTGTATTAATAGGATATGCCTGGATTATACCAACGGATTACTCTCTCTCTCTCTCTCTCTCTCTCTCTATATATATATATATATATATATATATATATATATATATATATCATTTAAATATTCATGGACACCTACCGGACTCTATTCGAAACATTTGTTGATAACACAAATATAATAGCATCATCCACACGAAAAAAAAAGGCTAAAAATAATGGAAGCCTTATTAATAAAAACAAAAAATACAGCACTTAATAATATCAACTATGAACATGGACACAATATCTTGACCGTGTTTTGAAACATGAAAACATTATATAAATGCATACATGCAACAAACTATTTCTTATTTAACAGTTAAAATATTTAATCCTTGAAAATGGCTAAATGTATAGCCGAAAACGCTCGGGTAAAAAGAACATTCAGACATTTTTGATATATTTTATCTTCTGAAAAGAAAAAAAAATAGATGGCATGAAAATCTGTCTATATTTCTGAGATGAGGTATTATGTACACTATTTACATCATTCGGACTATTGTCCTCATCTTTGTCGCCATGTTTATCACGTTTCGGTCGTTGTACGCTCCGGCCTTCTTCAGGTGGTTGGAATGTCGAACTGAACCCTTTATTTCGCTCTTTGGTCTACACTGTTCTAGTTCCACGTGCCATGTCTAATGGATATCAGTTATCTCCTGTTAATTCACCTCTGAAAGTTCTCCACTGCCTTAACCAGGTATTGAACTCACACTTTTTGGGTCCTGTCCCTGGATCTAACTAACACCTTTATCCACTGGGCCATGTGTCCTTGAGTCCTTTGTTGTTACAAGGAGTTTTGCTGGTCTCTTGACCAATTGCACTGCACACATAATAATCAAGGGAGTTGCAGTATGGGGAGTTAGGTGGCCAGATGTAAGGGTTCATGTGGTCACACAAATTTTCTGACAACGATGGCTGGGGTTTCCTGCTTGTGTGGCATGGTGCAAAACCATCGAGCATTCACCCTCTTGACCCAGAGAAGCACTAGCTCCTCAAGGCATTATATCAAGGCCGTGTTGAGTCTAAGCCCCCGTGGGAAGATGACTGGAAGCATAACATCGCCATCACTTCAAACACCTTCGTAATCACCATTAGACTCATCCAACTCTTTCCGAATCCTCTGCAATGTCCTCAGATTGGCATCAAAACACTCTGTTATATTCGTATTGGAGCATTCGGCGCGACTGCCAAGCATGCCGTTTCCAAATTTCTGGTGGAGTGAATTGCTTTTTTTTCTCACAGACAGTGCCCACTTGACCCTACTATAGCGTGCAGACAACAAAATCAAGAACAAACAGCGCGCATGCGAGAAATTAAAAATATAAAATGACGACAATTTATCCATCGCACCCTATGTATGTGTTTGTGTGTATGTGTTATCAAAATCGGTCATCATCAGGGGTATGAGTAAGAAAAGTCTGGACTCGTGATAACTCTGGAATATTATGTACATAGTCACATTTGCAAAACGGTATTTATATATTAGAGAAAAGGAAACAACAAATTTAATAGAAATAAAAGAAATGTCTATTCTTTTTCAGTAAGACCATGTTTACAAGAATAATTACTGCTAAAATGTACTATTAAAAATCCAGAGCTACCTCATTCGGAAAATAGTTATTTCAATTCACATATTTTTTTTGGCGGGGGACCTTATCAAGAGATGTTAGGAAATGATTTAAGAGCTTAAAAATTAAAGATTTAAAAAAAAGAAGACGAGGAAGAGAGAAAAGGGGAAACAGAAAAAGAGAGAGAAGAAAATGAATTAGTTTTAATATTTCATATTATTAGGATCCACTTGGATTATTACCTGTATATGTATGATTCCATTGATAAAAAGATTATTATTGAGAAATCTACTCGGAGGATTAAACGCGTAACAACCTTTTTTTCATTTTGTTATTTAATGACCAACTAATAGGCTAATATATAGAGTTTGCATATCAAATTCTCAGATAGATAGATAGATAGATAGATCGATAGATAGATAGATAGATAGATGTTTTTGCTTCAATATGCTGTGCACTTTCTACATATATACGTAATCCACACTAGTGTGTGAAAGTGAACGCTATTTAGATAAAAATCTTTCGTTTTTATACAAGAGAAAACCCAAAGTAGAAACAATAAAACATGTAAATTCATTCAAACTGAGAGTAAAAGTAAATAAAACTGAAATAGAGAGATATAAACCTAGATAGATAGATAAAATAGACAGAGATAGATAGATAGATAGATAGATAGATAGATAGATAGATAGATAGAATAGACATAGATAGATTTTTTAATTAGGTGTCAATTCGTTCTCATTTTTATAGTTATTTATTTGGCTTACTTCAATTTTGCCACAAGGACAAACTCTGAGGCTCCCAGTAGGAATCACAATTTTATATACCTTTACGCTGAAATATACTGACATATGCCTTTTACTCTAAAAATATGCTATACATATATATATATATATATATATATATATATATATATATATATATATATATATATATATATATACTTGTTAGTATGGGTGCATATATACGTTCGTGAATCTGTTAGTATGTATATACATACGTGTGTGTGTATGCGTGGACATTTGACTGCACTATACTAACACATCCGTAGATTAAAAAAAAATGAAACCCAGAAATGACGGGATTGCAATACGTTTCACACGCGCACACATAAAAAAAAGAAGAAAAAAGCTGACTGACAGACGGAGAGAGAGAGACACACACACGGTCCTACCTGTTATCATGGGGGACCGTCTCTTTCCTCGGGCCGCTGCCCTCTGTCTCTGTCCCCTCTCTCTCTCTCTCTCTCTCTCTCTCTCTCCCTCCTTCCCTCCCTCCTTTTGTAACCATACGACAAGTCACCGTATCCCACAATCCCAACTTCTTTTATATCTTTACACTCCTTTCTTTACCCGCTAGATTTTGCTAAATCGTACTGTCCATTGACACAAGTCTCTCTCCCACGCGATCTACCTGGACCACGTTAATTACATGTCCTACGTTGACAGCTACGAACCAGATGTGTTCTTAGTGGCCAACGGCCGACGCGCCCCCTGGCGACGAAACGCTGAGTTTTTGGTAGGACACATTATGTGTAGAGAAACAAGGAGGAAGGAAATATGGGCACGTGATCTAAACTCATCCGTCCGATCTTCCTTGTTTTATTTCATCTTCGCGCCCATTTTTGCTCCTAAGTATTTGCCTGGTTTGGTTTAGGTTAGTCTGGCACAAGACTATAGTTGTGGGGGCTGTTAGAGTTTTTTGTGTATATACTGTATAACTAGTGAGCCAATCAAAATACCCTGACTCACTTTATAGTCTACCAATAGAAGGTTGACCAATCAGAAGCCGCAGAACATTGTATCCGTCGTGTATAAAGGCGACCATCTTTCTTTATCCTACCGGAATGACCAGAGCCAACTTGTCAGGCGAACATGACAGATGGAAGAACTACGCTCTGCTACTTTGCTGCGATATCCACTGCGAACCTGCACTACGCTTTCCTACTGTCTCCGAAATATTCACTGCCAACCTCTGGATTCTATACTCGAAGACAACCGTCATGAATTTGTAACAGGGACGTCCAATGAAGAACAGGCTTACGTCACAATAATTGTCGGTCTTCGTTCTTCCTCCTCTCTGATACAGGGCACTTTTCTACGATAAATAAAGCATATCGAAAACAACATATTTTTTATTTATATACAGTGGGGAGAATATTTGTACACAAATTTTAAATTTATTTTATTTCTAACTAACGAATAAACATAGTTTTTATATAATTAATTATCCATTTTATCGTGTGAAAAAAAGTATTTGTACAATACAAAAAGAATACATAATCTTCATTTACTACTTTGAAGAATAGCCATTATTCACTTCTACAGCAAGCAACCTCTTCTTATAATTCTCAATTAATTATTTGCAAATTTCAGATGGTATTTTGTTCCAGTCTTCTTCGCATATGGTCTTCAGATCCGGGATGTTTGCTGGAGCTCTCGATTGGATTTGAATTTTCAAATAGAGCCACAGATTCTCGATTGGGTTTTAATCTGTGAACTGTGGCCATTTCAGGATAATTACTTCATTTTTAGCAAAGCCATTTCTTCGTAGATTTTGCAGTGGGCTTAGGATCATTATCTTGTTGGAAGATATAATCAGGTAGAAGTTCAAGATTTTCAACCGATATATATATATATATATATATATATATATATATATATATATATATATATATATATATATATATATATATCGACTAGTCTCTTCCGTCGGATCCGACGTATGAGGGTCAAACAGGTCAGTTCCCAGGAAACCGACAGCCCGACAACAGCATATGAGAATTGATTATAATGGTGAGGGTTCATCCACGCTTTTTGAAGGCACGGTGGAGTAATGGATATCGGCTTGGATTGAGGAATCGGAGAGCCGAGTTCGAATTCCACTCGAATCCATTACATTCACTTACGTGCTAATACCCTTGGGAAAGGTATGAATCCTCTTCTTCTCCCTCCAGCTATGGGTAAATAGCAGGACAGACGGGGTTCTATAGCCTTGGATGGCAAGAAGAAGGACAACTCTGAATTCAAAACCTGCGGAGGGTCGTTTGGGGACCTTGTGGCACGTAGTGCACCAGGTGTCTGTATTCGGTCCTTCAAAAGTGTGATATATATATATATATATATATATATATATATATATATATTCGAAAATTATTTGTTTAAAAAAAAACTTTTTCTTGTAGAATAAAGAATTTTAAAAAAAAACCCAAAAACTCTTAATTCTACATTCAACACCTTCACTTGATAAGACACCAGAAATGTTGAAACAAAATGGCTATTTTGTAGTGATTTTATAACATGTTTATGTAATAATTTTCAAATAAATTATATTTGCTTTACGTTGTATTGAGCACACTTTTAAGAATATTATTTTTGGTTATTGGAATTTATTCTGTTTGCACCTTCGTTTGATTAACAGTTCCTCTTATCGCACTTCTCGCTTGTGCAACTCTATTCAGGCTTCTTGCGTCTCAGTCAACTTTGATCTTCAAAAATGAAAATGCAATGTCAATGTTATCTTCTGTCGTCTTAATTTGCATTGTTTTATTGTCCTCTCTCCTTAATAGTCGTTTTTTTCTCACATTCTGTAACACTCAGAAACCTCTTGCTTGGAGTGAAATGATTAATACACACACACACACACACACACACACACACACACACACACACACATATATATATATATATATATATATATATATATATATATATTAATGAGAGAATACGCCATTAATGCTATCGGTTGATGGCCGCCATTCAAAGGTTGAAGAAACAGGATTGGTTAGAATTCAAGAACTACGTACAGATTCTTTCTCTATTCCTTTCTAACAGAGACTACCTGAATATGAATTCAAATCGCAAGTCTGAAATAAGAAAACAAGACAAAATATGTCAAAATAATGTCATCGTAAGTTCTATGCTAACAGTTTCTTCTATCGCACTTCTCGCTTGTGGTACCCTCTTTCGGCTTCTAGATTTTCACACAATTTTGATCTTCAAAAATCTAAATGCAATATCAATCATTATCTTGTGTCTTAATTTTCAGTCCTTTATTGTTCTCACTCCTTAATAGTAGATTTTCTCATATTCTCTAAGACTCAGTAACCTCTTGCGCCCTAGGGGCTTTATTGCCTTGCTTGGGGTGAAATGATTAAAAAATATATATTTATGATTGTAAGGAGAAAATTTTGACAGTTACACCGCCTGTCCATTTTGGCCAAGAGTTTCTTTGAGCAAGATTTGGCATGTATCAGTCCGTGTGAACGGCTTATCAGGCTCTCAACTTTCGGTTCATTACCATCCGAGTTAATACAGTTTTCTTTTATCTTTCGTTTGTCACTAATAATTATCGCCCTTTCCATTTTTTTCCCTTCTCTTCGGACACACATGGCTTAGCACCACGAATTGACATCTTGTAACATTGACCACAGGCACCAATGACAAATGCGCACAACATATAGCAACCAAGATGGCGAATATAAACGTGCACACACACACACACACACACACACACACACACTCACATTCACATTCACACGACGCTAAGCCAGGAATCATTTTTATGGATCATTATGGAAAGAAAATTAATAATAACTTTTACAATACGGTGATTAACCACAATGCTATGATGGACAGATAGATAGATAGACGTGAATAAGTTGTGATAGATAGATAGATAGATAGATAGATAGATAGATAGATAGATAGATAGATGTTTAAAAGTTGAGATAGAAAGATAGATGTGAATAAGTTTGGATAAATAGATAGATGTGAATAAATATAGATAGATGTGAAAAATAAAGATAGATAGATAGATAGATGTGAACAAGTTTAGATAGATAGATAGATAGATAGATAGATAGATAGATAGATAGGAATAAGCTGAGATAGATTAATAGTTTTCACCCTGTCTTTCCTGCTATTCAACCCATAGCTGGGAGGAGAAGAGATGGAGTTATACCTTTCCCAAGGGTATTTGCACGTAAGTGAATATAACAAACTCGACTGGAATTCGAATTCCGCAATCTTATATTTATATATATATATATATATATATA
The DNA here is from genome assembly GCA_903632075.3 of Acanthosepion pharaonis. Taxonomy (NCBI): domain Eukaryota; kingdom Metazoa; phylum Mollusca; class Cephalopoda; order Sepiida; family Sepiidae; genus Acanthosepion; species Acanthosepion pharaonis. Next base: position 3,047,435 of record CAHIKZ030003216.1, read on the forward strand.
TATATATATATATATATATATATATATATATATATATATATATTATTGTTCTTACCTGTCTTTTATAAAGCATTGCATTAGCATATATGTATGTAATTTTTCTGTGTATGTATTTTGTATGTGTGCGTCTTTTCTCTTAATTGAATGTAAGTCTATTTTTTTTATTCCAACTATTAATTATGCTGTCATATGAACAGAAAGAGCCAAGAAGTATATTTTGTGAAAGTGTGGGTAGGGTGAGGAAAATCTTGCATAAATTTGATGAGAACAAAAGATTTGACCGCTTTCAATTATTCTTGGTCTGGTGTGAATGTCGTAGATGTGGACAACGGCCGACCAATTTTGCTGTACTGAACGAAACGCATCAGCTTAATGGCAGGTAGAAAGATATAGGCTAAGACCGCAAAAAGTGAACGTCCTGACACAGCAGGGCCTGCACTGAAATTGCACGCATAAACCGCTAGAGTTACCGCTCCTAGGTTAACGATTTTCCCGCTAGTTTCTTCACGTTTTCCCGCGCTTTTTGACACAGATTTTGTCGTTCTCCCCACTGGGTATAGCAAGTTCGTTGTATATTGTCGTCGTCATATTAATTTGTTTGTTTATTGCGTCGATGTTATTTATTTGTTATATGTTAGTTTAATTTATATTTTACTTCATGTTTTAAGTAGTTATTTTTATGCAATTCAGTTATCTAATTGTTTGGGTTAGAGTAATATAATAGTTATCAATACCAAAAACAGAACCAGCAAACCGAGTTCAAACCCCGGCTGTTTATCTTCACGCCATACTAGTGACCATGATTCATATTCATGTTTCACTTCACGAGCGAAGATTTTTTTAAAATCATTTCTCCTCATGTAGGTCGATAATGCTAGTAAGAACCAAAGAGTTACTAAGACAGAAAGAAAAGGAAAGAAGCACTATTGAGTAGAAAGGGCAATAAAATAACAGGTTTCAGAAAGACATAAGGTTGCAATTGATGTTGCATTTCAATGTTTGATGATTGTATTTAACAGACAAAACAAGAAGCCGAAAGAGCGAGAGAAGAAACTACCAGAATAGAACTTGCGTTTTTTTACTGGTTATTTCAACTGTAAAATGTCGCCAACCGAGTACTTCGCTTGAATTCATGAGGATGGGATATCAATGAGGAAAGCGCATTAGAAGAAATTCCATGAAATATTCATAGAAAAGCCACAGGAAAATCACGTTACGGCGGTGATTTGTGGGGGTGGATTTTCTAGGCACGTTGCAGGATCTCAAGAGGCAACTTTCTCTATCGAGTGAGAGATTGTCTATCGATCATCAGAGGATCTGTTTTTGCAGAATTGCCTCTTTTTTTTTTTTTTTTTTACGACTCCGTATTTTTTTTTCGGTGGTTGTTGTTGCCTGAACCGGTTCAGTTCAATAATGTATTTTTAGAAATCGTGACCTGCCAATCCTTCTGATCGATTTCTTAGTTCAATAACATTGAATCTGTCCCTTATGGTTCGTTAAGACTCGTATTTGGGTTTCAAAAAGACAGGCCAGGAAGATTATTCCGTTTTTGAAGAAAAATCCATCCATGGTATCCTTATTTCAACCACCGCTTTTATTAAATGGTCCCCCCACCCTTGAATTTAGGCCACGAGCATCCTTGAACAGAGGGATTCATTAGAGAAAATGATTCTAAAAAATACTTAAAAATTTTAGTCATCTGTTATACTCTAGGATACGAAACAGAGTGGAAACGAATGATTCGAGAGTCTGAGAAATATTTGCGTACTCGCTTCGGCAGTACAGACACTAAAATTAGAACGATACACAGAAGATTAGCATAGCCCCTACTCAAGGATGACACGTAAATTCGTGAATCGTTCCATATTTAATTTCAAAGAGTAATGGACAGCGGCTCGGTTTGAGGAATCGGAGAGCCGAGTTCGAATTCTAGTCGAATCCATTACATTCACTTACATGCTAATAACCTTGGGAAAGGTATGGATCCTCTTTTTCCGCCATCAGTTCTATGTAAATAGCAGGACAGACCGGGTTCTATAGCCTTGGATGTCAACTGGTTTACCGCAGAAAGAAATGGCAACCTATCGAAAGATACATGATCTCCTAAGCGTGTATCACGCATGGCACATAACTGACTGACCCTTGGGAAAGCTATGAATTCTCTTCTTCTCTCCCCCAGCTATGGGTAAATGGCAGGACAGACAGGGTTCTATAGCCTTGCATAGCAACTGGTCTACCGCAGAATGAAATGGTAACCTATTGCGGGAAAAAAAATCTGCCTCGTCAGTCATGTATCGAAAGATACATGATCTCTTAAGCGTGTATCATGCATGGCACATAACTGACTGAACCTTGGGAAAGGTATCAATCCTCTTCTCTCCCCCATCTATGGGTAAATGGCGGGACAGACCGGGTTCTATAGCCTTATATAGCAACTGGTCTACCCCAGAAAGAAATGGTAACTTACTGCGAGAAAAAAATCTGCCTCTTCAGTCATGTATCGAAGGATACATGATTGCCTAAACCGAGCCGGTTTCAAGTACGTTGAGTCTACCGCCTGTTTCTCCCTCAAGTAATGGGGGCGCAGATCGGAGCGAATATTTTTCCTTTCAATTATGGATTTTGCTAACTTCTCTACTGTCTTGATTTTAACATTACTTGGAGCAGCATTTATTGCTTCCAAGAAATCTTTCTTGCTTTAATAATATTTTTCGTCTTCATTTGCCTCTCTTCTCACCCAGCCACCAAACTTAGTGGTTAATTAGTAAAAGGTGTATTAGTAAAAATTATTAGTAACTAAAAAAAAAAAAATTATTACAATATAAAAATATTTATTTTGTTTTAAGTTACCTGCAAAGGTTTGATAAGCCGTAAAAAATCAAGTCCAACAAAATCTACTAAAAACAGATATTATTAACTGATATTCACATTGTATATTTACCATATCAGTTTAAATATATCCTGAAACATTTTAAAACCTTGGTTAGTTAATACCAATTTTATTGTAAAAAAAAAAACAAACTAATTTGCGTAATAAATTATGACAGTATTTAATAAAGTTCACATGTGAGCGGGTCAAGTGAATGATGAGAAATATGTGCCGAGTTTGAAAACCGGTAAATTACAAATGTGGATGAAAGGGTCGGAGAGATTAGGTGTCGATTAAGTTCACTTTATGTTTGTTTTTGTTTTTTTTGTTTTTTTAAATATTCTTCGTTAGTATTTCGTGTAAGGGCCCCAAGTGCATCCAGGACAAAGTCAATGATAGTTTTATGAGTGGAAGAAAATATGGTAGAGAGAAAATGACAGAAAAGAAAGCGAATGTAAAGAAAAGAGAAACAAGGAAACGAATGAAAAGTCAAAAAAAGGAGAAAGAGACGCGAAGATGAAAAGAAAGAAAGAAAGAAAGAAAGAAAGAGGAAAAGAGAAAGAAAGAAAGAATAGAAAGAAAGAAAGAGGAAAAAGAGAAAGAAAGAAAGAATAGAAAGAAAGAAAGAGGAAAAAGAGAAAGAAAGAGAAAGAAAGAAAGAATAGAAAGAAAGAAAGAAAGAAAGAAAAAAGAGAAAGAGAAAGAAAGAAAGAATAGAAAGAAAGAGGAAAAAGAGAAAGAGAAAGAAAGAGAAAGAAAGAAGAAAGAGAAAGAAAGAGAGAAGAAAAAAAAAAAAAAGAAAGAAAAGGAAAGAAAGAAAGAAAGAGAAAGAAAAAGGCTGAAAAAAAATAAAAAAAGAAAGAAAGAAAGAGGAAAAGAGAAAGAAAGAAAGAGAAAGAAAGAAAGAATAGAAAGAAAGAAAGAGAAAGAAAGAAGAAAGAGAAAGAAAGAAGAAAGAGAAAGAAAGAAAAAAGAGAAAGAAAGAAAAAACAGAGAAAGAAAGAAAGAAAGGCTGAGAAAGAAAGAAAGAAAGAAAGAAAAAGAAAGAAAGAAAGAAAGAAAGAAAAGGAAAAAAGAAATAGATGAAAAAATTTGGAGATTTATAAGAAAAAGTAACTGAATGAGAATCAGTATATGGGGGACTGGTCCGGGAAAAAGAAACTAAAATGAATGAAAAATGCCGTAGAGAAGAAAGGAAGTTAGAGAGGGTGAAATAAGGAAACAAAATAAATACCAACAATGGATAAGCATGGAAATATGCGATAAAGTTCAAATTTGGAACCTGGCCGGGGGATTAGAACGTTCTGTCCATGAGACCCGGGTTCGAATCTCGCCATGTGCATTTTATCGAATCTAATTATGGTCATTTTTTTTTTTTAATGAATTGTTGATTACGCACGTTATGGGGTGGCGATCCAAACGCGGGCACCTTTGGAAGATGTCTGAAAACCATTCCTTTTGAGCCAAATTTGATAAAAGGAACCGTTCGGAAGACATCGATGATTTTATATATATATATATATATATATATATATATATATATATATATATTCAAACACGATATATATATATATATATATATATATATATATATATATATATATATATTCAAACAATATATATATATATATATATTCAAACATATATATATATATATATATATATATTAAATTCAATATATATATATATATATATATATATTCAAACACGAGATATATATATATATATATATATATATATATATATATTCAAATATATATATATATATATATATATAAATTCAATATATATATATATATATATATATATATATATATATATATATATATATTCATATACATATATATATATTCAAAACGATATATATATATTCAAACACGATATATATATATATATATATATATATATATATATATATATATATATATATATATATATATATATATATATATATATATATGTTCAAACACATTTGAATAAAAGAACCGATAAAATCTGTCTTTAATTTTTTATTGCCTTTTTCCAATTTTCGGATAAAGCATTGTGCTCGAATCTGTGGATAAACTGCCTGAAGTTTACAATGCACAAAACACCTTATCCGAAATATATATATATATATATATATATATATATATATATATATATCTTCAGACTGGTTTAGGTTTCGTTAAATAATTTAAAAACGTTCTGTCTACGTATTTTCGATAAGATCCTTTCATATTCGCGAATAAGCTTTTTCGTGCGGTTGTTGAAAGACGAGAGGAAAAACCGTCTTGGCTCATATTGTAATTTATTGCGAGAACTTTCGACATACCATCATCATCAGGGTATTATTAAATATAGAGTAAGTATTTCGTGTTCATGGGTATGAAGGACAAAAATTGTTGTGGTCATTCGAAGATTACTGTTTTTATATGTGGAGTGATGATGACATTTTACAAAAATAAATGGAGTTCAATTCATTCAGGCACATGGAAATTGAACTCCACTTATTTTTGTAAAATTTTGTCTGAAGAGATGGACATCTGAGTCAACAAATTAAATTATCACCTATTGATTTTTAAGGGTTCTGTATTCATAATTATATTGCTCTGTTCTTACATTGAGCTCTCTTTGTATTTATAACCTCCTTGGATTTACCCCTACTAATTATCAAGTGATATTTTATTACATACATATATATATATATATATATATATATATATATATATATATATATATATATATATATATATTATATATACACTGCGTGCAAATTATTATCGAGATTACATGTGTGAAAATTTTGTGTGAATTGATTGGACGGTTTTGAAATATTAGAAAAAAAAGTTATCTCGATAATAATCTGGCACGCAGTATATATATATATATATATATATATATATATATATATATATATATATATATAGCGTACTAATTATATCTTCGTATTTTCAACATTCCATCGTTCTTACCCTCCTTACCATCTCCCCCAACACCTTCACCACATTGTCCTATTTATTATTTCATATTCTCACTGTTCTTAACTGAACTCTCCACGTGTACTAAAGTGCTCGAGTATGGTCACGTCTCTTTTATAGTGTTAAATGGTAAGGGACAAGAGGTCAGAAAAATAAGATACATGATTCTGATATCTGATTATTCAGACAAACCAATATCATCATGATCATCTTCATTTATCATCATCACGATCGCAGCCGTCAATTTCGTCAGCGTCATCCTCACAGTCCTTTTTAAACCAACTCTTATCTTGAATACTGAAATGCATCCTGTTGATAAGCGGATATAAATAACTAAACCCCGTATAATAAAGTCCGTAAAACGAGTTTCACACCTGCAAGTTCTTTCTAATGGAATCTCAAAGTTTCTGGCCCACATTATAGAGTTCAGGTAACACTATTTTATGGTCATACGCGTCATAAAATTGTAAAATTGTTTGTTCTTTTTGTAATCTTTTCGTTCTGATGCTGAACTGAAAAGGACAGAAGGAACTTCTTTAAGTATCTATTATTGTTCATTATCGTTCATAGTGTTTTTCAATGGGAGGCGTTTGAACACGTAACTGTAATTTATGAGCCACAAAACACACACATATATATATATATATATATATACGCATATATATATATATATATATATATATATATATTCCGACAGGTTATATTTCAACACAAAACGCCTCCAAAACAAAACTGTTATCATTTAAGCAAACTTTTTTTACCTACCATTAAGAGTGTAGCTCATTGTTCTAATGTTTTCCACTGGAATGAAGTGGAAAGATTATATTAAATGTGCGCTAGGAAAGTTGTTCCCCTCTGTTGGGTTAGACATTTTTTTTTCCATCCAGAATCTACAAATTTATAAGTCAACCTTTCGTCCTTGCATTGAATATTGCTTCTACATCTGGTTTGTATCTTTCTGCTGTGTATCTGGAGATTCTTAACAGAATCTAACTCAGAATCTGAAATATTATCGGTCCTGACCTGGCATCTTGGTTTCAATCACTTCCCCATCACCGTAACGTAGCTTCCCTCTGGCTTTTCTATAAATATTTTCATGACAATTTTTCTGATGAGCTTTACTCTTTAGTAACCCGACTTCATGAATTTAAGCGCAGTACTAGATCGGCAGCTAGGTCTCATCAGTTTACAGATGAAATTACTCAGTATAAGCGTAAGTTCTATACTGGTGCTTTCTTCTCTTGCACTTCTCACGTGTGGAACTTGCTTCCGACTTTTTGCTTTCCTCAACTACGATTTTCAAAAATTTAAATGCAACGTCAATCGGCCGTCTCCATGAATCCTGTTCTTTTAATGACCTCTCTCTTCTCAAGATTTTCTCCATAGCTTCCTTTGCGCCTTAGTGGCTACACCGCCTTGGTTGATGTGAAATGATAAAAAAAAATATTTCTATACGATTCGTGTGTAGATTGTAAATTTTAGATCTCATTACATTAAAAGTGAAAACGAAAGAAAATTTTTATTTCAGGAAAGGAAAAAAAACGTTGTACAAACAGTAAGAAAGATATTTGCTATGTATTGAAATGGTACCATATGGTACCATATGGTACCATTATGATGGAGTAAGGGATAGCGGCTCAGATTGAGGAATCGGAGAGCCGAATTCCAGCCGAATTACGTGCTAATACTCTTGGGAAAGGTATGAATTCTCTCCCCCCCCTCTTCTTACCCCTATGGGTAAATAGCAGGACAGACCGGATTCTAAGACTTGGATGGCAACTGGTCTACCGTAGAAAGAAATAGCAACTTACTGCGGGAAAAATTCTGCCACGTTAGTCATGTATCGTAAGATACATGATCGCCTACGCATGTATGGCACAAAGATCTTCCACGTTGTTTCCCATGTGAACATTGTAAGGCAGTCATGTGCAAACTGCGGTGCGAATGACTTTCTGAATGGCATGCCTAATTTCATGAGGAAAATACCGTTTATTAAAATCTTTGTTTTCTTTTCGTTCTCACTTGTTCACTCACATACTCTCTCATGCATAACCACAGACATAAACAATGATTAAGTACTTGAATTTTGTAACATTTCATTGAAGGTAACGTTGTTAGCACTTTCAACCATTGGCGATTTTCATTACGGAATATCATACGTGTATACGTCAGTGATTATTATTCTTTTACAAATATTTTTGTTTAATCTATGTGTATTAATCACCTGTCAGCAGTGAAAACGCTATACCAAGATTTTTTAAATTATGCAAGAAAAAAAATATCTGTCTACATTTCTGAGATGAGGTATTGTAAACTGTCTATCCTGAGTAATTACTGACGGTTTGTGCCCGATATATATATATATATATATATATATATATATAATTCTTAATATTATAAATGTTATTTTTAGTGGTTACACGTGCTTGAGATAGCAACGTAATCCCGTGTGCTCACAAACATTTATAATAATAAAAAATAATGTCGGATAAAAAAATAATTTAAAAACTTACTGTTCAGCTTCGGGTACGAAACTGATTTATATATATATTAAAGACATTTTTATGTTTAACATTCTTTTTATAGATACAAGTATTTAAGTAAATGCTCTGTTTATAATAAACAGTATTAAATAACATTTACCGGCCTGAATGTCCGAGAAATTTTCGTAGAAAATATTCGTCCTTTGACAGGATTCGAACCTGCATCCTATACGGAACCGTCATTTAGCTTGACGTGCCTAACCATTCGGCCAAAAAGGATCCCTCGGTTGGCAGGGTCGAATTTACTGCTTATAAACTTCAGCCTTTGTGGCCGAATGGTTAGGCACGTCAAGCTAAATGACGGTTCCGTATAGGATGCAGGTTCGAATCCTGTCAAAGGACGAATATTTTCTATGAAAATTTCTCGGACATTCAGGCTGGCAAATGTTATTTAATACTGTTTATTATAAACAGAGCATTTACTTAAATACTTGTATCTATAAAAAGAATGTTAAACATAAAAAATTCTTTAATAAATTGTCGGACTTTGTCCATTTTCTTTTAATATATATATATATATATATATATATATATATATATATATATATATATATATAATATCGCTAATAAAGCATTGCCCGATTAATAATAACAGATTAATTAATAATAAATATACATTTTTCCTCACCGGTAATTAAATCTGCACCTGACGACTGCGTTGTGCATGAAACTCAGAGTTGTTCTACAAGAGATGAAAAATGTATATTTATTATTAATATATATTAGAGAGAGAGAGAGAGAAAGGGAGAGAGAGAGAGAGAGAGAGAGATAATGTCAGTCATTGTTAATTTTTAAGGCCTATACTTCCTCCCACTTTCAAGTAACCCGGAGATGGATTTTTTTTTATCGACGCTTTTGTTTGATTGATTCATTTGCTACTGTTTATCAACCCTTTGCAGGTTATTTAAAGCCAGAAAATAAATTAGCTGGAGGGAGAAGAGGTGGCTTCATAACTTTCCCAAGGTTATCTGCGCGTAAGTGAATTTAACGAACCCAAACTGGAATTAGAACTCGGCTCTCCGATTAACAATTCGCAGCCATTATGCGTTACACCACCTACACATCCAAACTTTCAGCACCAAGTTTTCACCCATCTGGGTACTGACCAGGCCCGACTTTGCTTAACTTCGGTGACCGTACGGGAACCGATTTTTAAACGTTATATGGCCATAAGGCTTTTATCAAGACCCTATCACTGTACAGACTTTCCAACAAAATCTAAAAAGATTCTATTTCTCCATTAGATAGTAACTTGTGACTTTGTGTTAGCGTAGCCATCGGCATCTTACGAACGGAAAAGTTCGGATTCATTCGCGTCGCGGGAAGCCATTACTGGCGTTGTTTGCATACATTCACTGCAGAATAGCTATCACTGTAGGTATCATTGTACAAACTGAGCGTGTCTACGTAAATAGTTCTCGTACGCAGTAATTGAGACAAATTTAGACAAGAAAGATCATTTCCGCGCTTAGCTTTCCGTAGTTTTCCGCGTTTAGCTTTCCGCGGCGAATGTACGCAAACAACGACAATAATGGCTTCCCGCGACGCGAATGAATCCGAACTTTCACTGTCGGTAACTTCAAAACGGAGGATTTTATCAAATTTATCAAGCCAGATCCGAATGGGGCATGTACAAGTACACATAAATGTAAGTATTCTGGAAATTCTTAATGCGAACTAAGCGCGGGTGTTACACTGCAAATTAACCGCCTGGTTTTACTGGTGATACGTTTGATTCCAATATGTCGACTCCGATTTCATGGTTACGTTATATTACACTATGGGGAAGTGGAGATAATAATGATTTAGAGATACAAGTCTTACTAATTAACTAATTATCTGGAGGGAGAAGAGGTGGGTTCATAACTTTCCCAAGGTTATCTGCGCGTAAGTGAATTTAACGAACCCAAACTGGAATTAGAACTCGGCTCCCCGATTAACAATTTCGAGCCATTATACATTACACCATCTACACATCCAAAATTTCAGCACCAATTGTTCACCCATCCAGGTACTGACCAGGCCCGACTTTGCTTAACTTCGGTGATCGTACCGGTTTTTAAACGTTATATGGCCGTAAGGCTTTTATTGAGACCCTATCACAGATTTCAAAGTTCGACCGTCAACGAAGAAATTGACTGTGTTCCTGGATGCAAAATGTGTGTTGCTCGTGGACTATATGTAATATAGTCAGAGTTCATCCGATTAGTCCCTGTGAAAGAACTTGGCTTGAAACTCATCGTCGAAACAGACCAGTACGTTTACGTAAGAGCATCAGCCTGATGACCGACTACACCACACCACACATGCGTTGAACATGACAGAAGTGTGCCTCAAGTGACATAGCTTGCATCTGTTACCAGGCCTGCTGCATTATGATTTAACCAAAACTCAAGCAATGAATACAACCAGTGAAGCCGTTAACACTCCAAGCCACGAATAACATTAGAAAAATTGAGGTGCTAGTTAAAAGAATAATCCATGTGTTCTTCGTACTTGTATTCTCATTCTGGCTTTATCAATAAACTAATTTGTACATTGAGAAGATGTACAATCGTGTCGGAACTGAAAAAAGATTTAGCAGCAACCAAAGATCCTACAGTAAGATTAAAGTAATAATCTATCCGAATCGAATTCAAAAACAAAAATGAGACATATAATTCTCTCACTTCAGGACAACGAGGTAGCCAGATGCTTTCCGTTTTACAACCGCGAAAACGAGAAGCATGAGAGAGATAGTTATACAAACGACCGTCTTAGAGAGTAGTCGGGCAGTCTCTCAGACATCTCAGACATCTCAGACGAGAAAACAAGGTCCACTGGCTGGAAGTGATTGACAGAATTCCGGACTGAATCGTTCCTTTATTCCGCACGTGTTACCATTAATCGACACGACGACTTCATTACGTTATCAAGAATGGAACCTTCTTGACTAATCGACCACAGGAAGACTGGAACCCGACTCCCATAGTCGGAACGCTAACATTCTAACATCTCGTCCACGAAACGACGTGGTAAAGCTATTAGGGAACTTTGTTGCGATGGCTCACTAGTTCCTTGCGTTTATTCTTACGTTAAAAAAATAACATTTTTAAATTTAATGTTCTTTTTCTCGTAGCATTTTAAAAACAACACTACCACTACGCTAATATGTCGAGCGAATAATAATAATAATAATAATAATAAGAAGAAGAAGAAGAAGAAGAAGAAGAAGAAAAAAAAAAAGAAGAAGAAGCTGTTTGAGCGTCCTTACTACATAATCTAATTGATTTATTTTGGTTCGGTTTGTTTTACGGCATATCAACCTCAATGGGTTATTTATTGCCGACAAAATTTTTATTGCTTGTAATATTTTTTGCTTCAAAAACCCATTGCTCGTAATATGTTTTTACAAAAAAAATTGTATTGCTTGTATTAAAACATATTTTTACACTTTCATAGTGTTTTGACCACATTATAGAGGTTAACTATTTGGCCATAGCTGTGACCCTAACAGCTGCTACCACCCCGCGATCTGGGAACATCAGCAATTAAGAGGTGGTTCCATGCTCCTCAAAACCTCCTGAACAGAGGCCATGCTTCCGGATGTAATTTATCGTCTTACCCAGGATGTCATCTAATTGATGTGTAACTATGAATTCCCGAAGAGGATTGATGTTCCACTTGGCGACGTAACTGATCTTAGCCGTAAGAAGTTGTAATGGCGGCAGTAGAAGTCATCGGCGTCGACGTCACGGTTATTTGATTTATTTATTTACTTATTTATTGGAGGTCAAGGCTTCACCATGACTTTAGGAGTAATTGGGTGCACCTCTGAATTTGAATGAAGTTTCTTCACTGTAACTTTGGTTTATAGTTTCCTACTCAGACAATTCATTTGTAAAGCAACTGAAATTTCTTGCATGTCAATGCAGTTTGTGCGGTGCCAGAGAGTACAGTTGTTCAGGCTTCTAATTCGATTGGCTACCCCAGCCTCGACCGACTAATGCCTTTGTCCTTATATTGCCAAAACATATTTGACACCATGAACAACAAAACTAAATAAATAAACAGATAAATAATTAAATAAATAAATAAAAGAATTCTGGCCAGAACCATGAAGTCAATATTATTTAACTTCTGAATTGAGTGCAGTCCTTTGGGGCATGCCTCCAAGTTGAAATATTTGTGGATTTTGTCATTGGCGTTCGAATACGTATTCAGGCTATAAACTTTCTTTCTTTCTATGTGCTGTATCCCTTCAGGACGTAGGCGATCATGGCTCTCCACTCCCCCCTATCCCTTGTAGCTCTCAATAAGTTGTGTCCCTTTGTTACTTCCCCCAGGCCATGTTCTGTCATCCACTTGCTTAAGCACGCTAGTTATGCCACGCGTTGCTTTCCTTTGTCCCTCTTTCTCTTTATCCGCCCTGTGAGTATCAGATTCTCCAAGTCATCCTTTCTCATTACGTGCCCCAGAGATTTCAAGCGGCATCTTCTTGATGTTAAGTATAAGCTTTCTCCCTGTTTGCATCCTCTTCAAAACCTCATCGTTGCTCACACGCTCGGTCCATGGTATCCTTAGCATCCTTCTGTAGAACCCTACCGCCGTTGTCTTTTCTTCATCTTTGAGGAAACCGTCCAACATTCGCTGCTGTAAAGGAGGACAGATGTCACGTAGCAGTTTAGTATTCTTTTCTTAGTTACCAACGAAATATTCCTGTCTCGTAATACTCTGTCTAGCTTTTGGAATTCGTCTTTGGCCATCCCAATACCTCTTCGGATCTCAGTGTCGCACTTACCGTCCCGTGTCAAAACACTTCTCAGATACGGATTTTCTAAGCCCGGTTTAGATGCAGTACAAGGCCGAAATTATGGGGCACCCAGTGAGACTCGAACTCACTACTCAGTCGTAATTTATCTAGCAAGACAAGCTTTCTAACCATTACACCACGTCGAGGTGCCCAAAACACTTCCCAGATATTTAAATTTCCACCCCTGCTTGATTTTAGTGTCCCTGACCTGTATCTCGTAGTAGTTCAGGACTCTTTTCTTTGTTACAAAAGAAATCCTTCTGTCTCGTAATACTCTACCTAGCTTTTGGAATGCGTCTTTGGCCATCCCAATACGTCTTCGGATCTCAGCGTCGCACTTACCGTCCTCTGTCAAAACACTTCCCAGATATTTAAACTTCCGCCCCTGCTTGATTTTAGTGTCCCCGAACTGTATCTCGTAGTAGTTCAGGACTCTTTTCTTTGTTACCAACGAAATCCTTCTGTCTCGTAATACTCTGCCTAGCTTTTGGAATGCGTCTTTGGCCATCCCAATACGTCTTCGGATCTCAGCGTCCCTGCTCCCTTGTCAAAACACTTCCAGATATTTAAATTCCGCCCTGCTTGATTTTAGTGTCCCCGAACTGTATCTCGTAGTAGTTCAGGACTCTTTTCTTTGTTACCAACGAAATCCTCCTGTCTCGTAATACTCTGCCTAGCTTTTGGAATGCGTCTTTGGCCATCCCAATACGTCTTCGAATCTCAGCGTCGCACTTACCGTCCTCTGTCAAAACACTTCCCAGATATTTAAATTTCCTCCCCTGCTTGATTTTAGTGTCCCCGACCTGTATCTCGTAGTAGTTCAGGACTCTTTTCTTTATTACCAACGAAATCCTTCTGTCTCGTAATACTCTGACTAGCTTTTGGAATTTCCCAATACGTCTTCGAATCTACGTCCAACTTCCCAGATATTTAAACTTCCGCACCTGAAAATGTTACCAACGAAATCCTTCTGTCTGCCTAGCTTTTGGAATGCGTCTTTGGTCATCCAATACGTCTTCGAATCTTCTGCCGTCCTCTGTCAAAACACTTCCCAGATATTTAAACTTCCGCACCTGCTTGATTTTAGTGTCCCTGACCTGTATACGTAGTTCAGGACTTTGTTACCAACGAAATCCTTCTGTCTCGTCTGTCTAGCTTTTGGAATGCGTCGTCATCCCAATACGTCTTCGGATCTCAACTTACCGTCCTCTGTCAAAACACTTCCCAGATATTTAAACTTCCTCCCCTTGCCCCGTAGTAGTTGCTTGAAATTTTAGTAGCTTTTCCCCCGACCTGTCGCACTTCGTCCCTGTCAAAACACTTCCCAGATAGTTCTGAACTGGTAGTTCAGGACTCTTTTCTTTGTTACCAACGAAATCCTTCTGTCTCGTAATACTCTGTCTAGCTTTTGGAATGCGTCATTGGTCATCCCAATACGTCTTCGAATCTCAGCGTCGCACTTACCGTCCTCTGTCAAAACACTTCCCAGATATTTAAACTTCCGCCCCTGCTTGATTTTAGTGTCCCCGACCTGTATCTCGTAGTAGTTCAGACTCTTTTTCTTTGTTACAAAAGAAATCCTTCTGTCTCGTAATACTCTGCCTAGCTTTTTGGAATGCGTCTTTGGCCATCCCAATACGTCTTCGAATCTCAGCGTCGCACTTACCGTCCTCTGTCAAAACACTTCCCAGATATTTAAACTTCCGCCCCTGCTTGATTTTAGTGTCCTGTAACGGGATCAACCTTTTACTGATGACCATGCATTCCGTCTTTTCTTATGTTTAGTCCCTTCTTCTCGCTCTCCTTCGCTACCTTCTGTAAGAGGTTTTGTCATTTATTTTCCGTGTCTGCTATTATGACTGTGTCATAGGATAGCAAATACTAATTTGGCGAACACTTCACATAAAAGACTAATACAGCACCAAATTCTGATTTTCATTTCGGTGATGTCGGAGTAAAATAAGCTTAGTAAATTATTTACACTATTTATATTCAGACTTTTGTCATCACTACGGTACAATAGCCTAGTGAATTAAATCGTTGGTCCGTAAATTTGGTGACATAGTGATTGTGAGTTCAGTCTCTGTACTTGGACAAGCAATGACTGAACAGTACTAAAACAAGAACCAAACGAGATTTCCCTAGAAAGTGACCGTCCCGAGTATGACGATAAACTACATCCGCGTCCTGGGTAAGACTACGTCCAACGGCAAAGCTTCTGATCAGGAGGTTTTGAGGAGCGTGGAACCACCTCTTCATTGCTGGTGTTCCTAGGTTCACTCTGATCCGGAGTGGTAGAACCTGTTAGGGTCCCAGCTGTGAGCAAATAGTTAACGCCCAACCTGGGGTCAAAACACTATGAAAGTGAAAAAATAGTTTTCAATACCAGCAATACATTTTTGAGGAAAAAATATTATTAGCAATACATTTTTGTAAATAATTATTACCAACAATGCATTATTGCCACTGATACATTTTTTAAGAAAAAAAAAAATATTACCAGCAATACATTTTTGGAAAAAAATATTACCCGCAACAAAAATTCTTGTCGGCATTAAATAACCCATTGAGGTTGATATGCCGTAAAATAAACCAACTCAAACCAAACCTAGAAAGCTGGAAGTGTAAATTAAATAAAGGGTTCAGTTCAGAATTCACAGTAGGTTACCCAGTCAATATACAGCTGATGAAGGCCGGGGAACACAATGGCCGAAACGCAGTGATAACAACAACAAAGATGTGCACAATAGTTCGAATATAAATAGTGAAAATAATGATAATACCATATCCCATAAATTCAGACAGAAAGCTTAGTAAATATATTAATAATTGCGAGGCCATGTTTGCTGATATTTTGGGCTGACAGAGCGTTTTTATAAGAAGAGTGACATAAGAAAATAACCACCTAGTCTGGTTTTAGATAAATTTTGTGAATATCGAGTTATTAGATTGTTCGGAAAATAATGTCCGATTTTAAAATATACCTTTTGTGTCCTGATATATTACTATAATAGTCGCAGAAAAAATATATTACTCATTCGTAATGATTAAAGTGTCCTCTTTATTAATTTTATATCAAACTCCTTTAGAATTTAACTTAAAACATTATATATTAAGAAATGGACAAAGTGCGACAATTTATTTATTAAAGACATTTTTATGTTTAACATTCTTTTTATAGATACAATTTTATACAGCATTTACTTAAATACTTGTATCTATAAAAAGAACGTTAAACATAAAAATGTCTTTAAAACATTATATACCCCTGATCTTGAACAGGAAGAAGAAGAGATACGGTTACTTTTTTTTTTACATGTGTTCAAGCTTGATCATAATGCTTCTCAAGCTGCTGCCAACTCGAAGCATGAGGTGAAGGATCCACATGTGATCAGATGTTTCTGATTTCGGAAGTTCCGCAGTGGGGATACGAGTCTTGAAGATCAATGTGGTAGAGGAGGTCCATCTTCAATTGACAAGCAATATCTGAAAATACTACTCGAACAAAACCCACGTCAGATTGTCAGAATAATGTCTCAGATAGTGAATGTGAACGTTTTAATAATATCCAACCATCTCAAGAAAAATTGCAAGGTGAAGAAACTCGATAAATGTGTTCCTCATGAACTCAGTGAAAGTCAAAGAGAACGGCGTTTCGCGAAAAATTGAATTATTCATTTCTTGATCAAATAGTGACTAGGGATGAGAAATGGATCCTTTATTACAATCGTAAGCGACCAGCTCAATGACTCGATCATGACGAATGACCTAAACAACTTTCAAAACCGAAATTGGACAAACAGAAAATTATGCTGACTGTCTGGTGATCTGCCATTGGAGTTATCCATGACAGGTTTTGATGGGCGAGAAATTATCTCTTAATTGTTGTAATACCCAAGTCTACCCTGACCTGAGATGATAGCACCCGTTAGGGTCCCAGCTATGGGCAAATAGTGACCCCCCCCCCAACAGGGATCAAAACAATATGAAAGCATGAAAATACATTTTTATAGTAAAAATACCAGCAATAGATTTTCATAGAAAATTTTTTTTCCAATAATAGATTTTAATAGCAATAAGAAAAGAAGCTCTCAAGAAAATTAAATTTCGGCATTAAATGACCCGTAAGAACTTGATATGCCGTTAAACAGACAAAACTAACCAAGCCACAAATTCCAGGGCATAAGCAATCACTTTTTTGTTGTTTTTCGATACGTTTCGATTATAACATCATTTCTATAGCAAAATTATTAGCAATGCATTTCCATCATATAGAACTGACATACGCTTCGCCATGCATTTCCACCGTAAAATTATTCGCATATTTCCATGTAAAAATCATTAATAGTTTATCTCCATAGTAAGATAGTTAGCAACACATTTCCATAATAAAACCATTGATATTTCAAAGTAAGCATCATGTACAATGCGTTTCCATCGTTAAATCGTTAGCAATGCATTTCCATAATAAAATGATTGATATTTCCTCGAACAAAACCACTTACAGTCCATTTTCATAGTAAGATCATTAGCAATGCATTTTCCATCATAAAAACATTGACATTCCCATGAACAAAGAACATTTAGAAATACACATGTTGCAATGCATTTCGACATTAAAAACACTAGCAACGCATTTATTTATACATATACATATGCTACATATGCTCTTTAGGCACTTCGGCGTGGTGTAATGGTTAGCGAGCTTGTCTCGCTAGAACAATTACCACTGAATAGTGAGTTCAATCCTCACTGGGTGCCCCATATTTTCGGCCTTGTGCAACAGCTAAGCTATGCTTGGAAAATCATTTGGGGTAATGGTTAGCAAACTTCTCTCGCTAGAAGAATTACGAGTGAGTTCGATCCTCACTGGGTGCGCCCTAGTTTCGGCCTTGTGCCACATCTAAGCTACGCTTAGAAAATCACTGTAATAATCCTCATCTGTAAGTAAATTTAGCCTTCATTCCCGACCACTAACAATCTCGCTTTTTTTTTCTTACTTTCAATATACAACTTGAAGATTCGGAGTTGTAACTTGCTAGAACATATTTTAATTCAATTATTTTTTAAGTACCGCCAGAAATATTTAGATATTTAATTCAGAAAAAAAAGTAAGACTGTGAAATCTGGAGTAGTGGACTGGGATGAGAAAGGCCGAAAGCCTGACAGCGTATAAGTGTGCAATCATCACTAACTTAAGACGGGATTATTTTTCTATTCCCCCCCTCCCCCAATCATGAGAACTTCCCTACACGCAAGCCACTAACCTCCCACTGAGTGGCATGCCACTAGCGTTTACCGCTGGTAGCATGCCGCTAGTGTTTACCGCTGGTGGCCCGCTGTCGGACCGCGAGCGTGTTCGTCTCGGCAATGTTAGCACAGGCGAACCGCTAGGAGACCACCGGTGGCTGCCACCAGAAGACAGCTGGCGTTGCCATCGGCGGCCCGACAGCGGGTCACTTAGCAGCTTGCTTGTAGGGTTACTGTGTTATAAGGTGAGGTCATAAATAATTTCCGGTTTTGCTCATTAACTTTATTCTTCAAAAAGTACAATTGCATTATATTCAATTATATATTCGCCATTATAAACAATAAATCGTTGCCTGTTATCAGGCAGCTCCTCACTACCTGCCTTACGACCGCATCACTTTAAAACACCACTTCCTGTACGATCACCGAAGTTAAGCAACATCGAGCCTGGTCAGTACTTAGATGGGTGACCGGTTAGGAATACCAGGTGCTGTAAGCTTAGAGGTGCGGGTGGTTTAATGGATAATGGCTCGAAATTGTTAATCGGAGAACCTAGCTTCGATTCCCATTGGCTTCGTTATATTCACTCACGCTCAAATAACCTTAGGAAAGTTATGGGTTAAATATTAAGGCTTGTATCATATAAAATAAAAAAAAATCTTACTATCTAAAAATATTTTCTGGCTTTAAATAACCCGCAAAGGTTTGATAAGTCGTAGATAAACGAAGAAATTAAACTTCTCTACCTTTTGAGTAACATTCCACAGGTTTTGATGTGAAAAAGCTTTCAACAATCTCTTGAATGTGGTTTTCCTTAGAGAAAAATGTTCCCCAATCAAAGCGTTTTGCAGTGTTCGAAGAAGCTTATGAGTAAAGAGGGTTTGGAGAATTTGACACTCACGGGACACATTGGAGGCAAGAGGGACAGAGAGAAACAATGAGTAATGTGCCTAAAGCTCGTGTTAATGGATGTCAGATCAGATAGTGGGAGGTATTGTAATGGGACAAAATTTGGTTAGAACTACAAAGGATAAGAAGTTGTAGAGAGCTATGATCATCTATGACCTGAAGAAAAAAAGTAAGTACTCGTATATGCACTAATCATTATATTGCATGCAAGTTTGTGTAAGACTATCATTTTTTAATTTTTATTTTGTGTTTCAATGTAAAATACCGTAACAATAAACTGTAATGAGGAAAGACGGCTTGGAAAATTTGATACTCACAAAACATATTGATGGCAAGAGAGAAACAATTAGTAATGTAACTTGGAAGCTTGTGTTAATTAGACAGTGGGGGTGATAGCAAGAGGTCAAATATTACTTAGAGATATAGAAGATAGGAAGTCGTGGAGAGTCATGACCGCCCACGTCCTGAAGGGATACGGCATACATTAGAAGAAGATATGTTTTGGTAATCAATGTTTGTAGCTCATCGATTCTCGGGGTTTTTTTTGCGGGCGGTTTAGCCTTATTTTATTGACCATTAAGTATTTTGCTTCACTAACCAAATTTGTCGCTGCCTGTTTCTCAGAAACATGGGGGTCGACCTCCACACAAAATTAATGATTTCTTAATTAAAAACCAAGTGTCAATTTATGCTTAAATTGCCTACTACATGAGCATGAACAGTACTTATTTGCCACGGTAGACACTCCGTTGAAAAGTATCAAATTTCGCCTCAAACGGAAAAAATATTTCCTTCTAATTTATTAGTTTTGAGTTGCTGACATTTTAAGTTGCTTACTTGTTTGTTAAAGTTATTAAGTTTAGTAAAGTTAGAAATAGGGGTTAGGGAGCGCCAAACCAAACAAAATGTGAACCAGGTCCCTGTACCTATCTATTTATCAATCCCAGTTCTTTTCTAATCTGTCTGTCGATTTCAGCCTGTCTAAAAGCCACACGTTTTATCCCGTTAGTTTTCCCCCCCTCTCTCTCTCCCTTCCTCTAACTGTTTTGATATTTATTCTGTAACATACAAAAT
Source organism: Acanthosepion pharaonis (assembly GCA_903632075.3). NCBI lineage: Eukaryota > Metazoa > Mollusca > Cephalopoda > Sepiida > Sepiidae > Acanthosepion > Acanthosepion pharaonis. Next base: position 3,067,832 of record CAHIKZ030003216.1, read on the forward strand.
TGTGGCAATGATTTTCTAAGCGTATCTCAGATGTGGCACAAGGCCGAAAGTATGGGACACCCAGTGAGGATCGAACTCACTATTCAGTCGTAACAAGCTTGCTGACCATTACACCACGCCGAAGTGTCCCTCCCCCTCACTGTCTTTGAGTATTGCGCGCGGCCTGAAGATATAGCTGGTGGCGACGTAAATAGTCTATTTCTGTCGATTATGGTCAGTGTTTGAGTCCTGGTGAGGGTTAGCCATTCGATATTTTTTTCCCTCTACAATTGGCACAAAGTGATTAACAAGTAGTACAATCGTATACTTTCGAAAAATGTTGTTTATATAAAATATATATGTTGAGACCACCCGTGGAGAGGTTATTGGCATGCACGAACGGCAGGATGTTGTTAAGATGTTTCTCACTAGAGGTTCCCATCTTATAGCATATCAAGGCATATTTACAGAACCATGCACTGACTAAACCACCCAGCTAAGTTCTTCCCTAAAAGATACGATGTTTACTCATTTTGGTTAGATTTTAGAAAAGGGGTTAACCCAAGAGCATTCACTCTCTCTCTCTCTCTCTCTCTCTCTATATATATATATATATATATATATATATATATACAGAGCAGCCTCGATTGTCTTGCATGTCGAACAAATTGGTTTTCGAACAGAAAAATCGACACGAAAATGCGTCGTTTGAAATTGACCAAAATTTCGGTTCTCGAACAACATTGCCGATCCGAGTCGAACCGATTTAACCCGAACGGAATCATTTCTGAGTCGACCGCCATGTTGCATACATTCGTGTGTTGTGTTGTGTTGTGCTTTTCTTTTTCAATTTTATTGTAATGTGATTTTTTTTCTCTTTATTAATCTTCAGTCATGGCTCCAAAGAAAGCTAGCTGTGAAACTGGTAAAGGAAAAAGAAAAGTTAAGAGAAAAACAATTGTTGATTGTATTGTTTCTTCTTAATAAGTTTAGTATGGCAAAATCAACGATCTGTACTATTGATATAAATAAAGAGACGATTATGTCTTTTCCTTCCCTTTTCTAAACAATAACATCTCTTTCCTTCCCCTTCCACTTACGCCATCAACTCTCATACTTAAAGGTACGCTAAAATTAAAATATTCGTCTATATTTTATCTGTTTAGTATTGGGTTTATTTATTTTTTCTTAGTTTTAATGATTTTCATTAGTTTTGTATATAAACTTGCGCACAAAGTACTGTTGATGAAGTTTAAATAAGCAATCATCGTGGGACCGGGAACAGATTAATCAATTTTACAGTGATTCCTATTGGAAGAATAGTTTCGGTTAACGAACATTTCAGGTTAAGAACGGGCTTCAGGAACGAATTAAATTCGTGAACCGATGTTCCCTATCTATCTATCTATCTATCTATCTATCTATATATATATATATATATATATATATATATATATATATATATATATATATATATATATATATATACAGGATGTAAGTCCAGGAAGACACACACACACACACACACACACACATTTGTTTATTACGTTTTACCAATTGGAAGGGATTAATTGATAGTGGGAGGGAAGGTGAGGAGGATGTAAGAGTTATTCAGGAAGAGCTCAATGTAGAAAACAGAGCATCATAATAATAATAAGAAGACGGAGACTTGAATTATTCATTTCGTTTTTATTATTTTTTATTTCGCGACCACCAGTTTGGAAAAAGAATAGTTCAAGTCATCAGAACGAAATTTTGAACTATGTAAATCCTCCGCAAATGGAGAAAGTACACCGGACGAACACATTAGATTGATAGTAGAGGGAAAGGAAATTCAAAACGAATACTAAGAACAAAGGAAAAAGAGAGATTGGAAATGATATGTGTTAGTTTGGAACACGGGTAAGTAAAGACATTTAATTTGGTAAGTCAAAAAAAAGGTAATAAATGTCTATCTAGTGGTAAACATGTATAGGGTACTACTCCTCAAAAATAGGTAAACCCTGTTACAAACCGACTACTACTAACCACATCTGTTTAACTCTTTACCCATCCCTTACTTACTAACAAAAACAGTAAGCGTTTTGGGGTGATTTTTAATTTGTTTTATGCCAAAACTTGCAGGTATATATATATATATATATATATATATATATATATATATATATATATATATAATCATTTTTTCGAAAATTATAACATAAAATATTATAAAATCACTCCAAAATACACATTTTGTTTCAACACTTTTGATGTCTTATCAAGTGATGGTGTTGAATGTAGAACCTATTGGAATTTATTCCGTATACAACAATCCTATATATATATATATATATATATATATATATATATATATGAAAAAATATAGTCTTAAGGTGTGCTATATTTATGGGATAAAGTGCTCAATATCCGAGATAGAGCGTGTGTAAATATAAAAGTGAACATAGAAGTCAATACTTAGAGGCGACAATTTTTTTCATGTTAGATGCAATCGGCAGGCCACGAGTCGTGGCCTGACGATTGCATCTAGCATGAAACAGACTGTTGCCTCTCAGTGTTGCCTTCTATGTTCAATTTTTATATATATATATATATATATATATATATATATATATATATATATATCCACAAACAATGAACTATAATAGATAACGGAAATCACATCACTTTAGGACTTTCAACGGCAGCAAGCAACAACTAAGATGAATAGCACATGTAACCCGAAAAGAAAATAGTGACATATTAAGAAGTCGACATTCCGCACTACTTCAAACAAAAGTTTAGGAAGGAAACCTCCGTCAATACTGAAAAGAGCAATAACAATGGATATATGAAATGTATTTTCCTGAATAATTGCTTTAATCGAAAGATTATATGAATTTCAATGGACGGTTAGTACTGGGTGTTCGTCAATGAATGCCGAGTGTTTCCTTTTAAGAAAACGGCTCTTTATTTTTTTTTTTTTTTTGTTCCCGTTAGTAGATGCCTACAATTTCGATTTAAAGAATATGGTTTTAATTAAAAGTTAGAACAAATTATTATTCCAAAAATGTACTAATTTCGGTAAATTTACATCCATACAACATATCACCTTTCGTTACAAAAACAAAAAACAAAAAACTACTGCTGTCACGATGTGGGATAATTAATAACAGCGTTAAAAATAAGCAATAAAAAAATAAATGAAATAGAAAGTTGAATGAACTCGGCTAAGTCAAATATCTAGTTAAACGTCTCCTTACACCGGACGTTGAAAATTTAAATTTAAAATGGAGCGTCCCTGTATCGTTAACGTATTCTATGTAAAATTTTAACAGTCATTTTTTGTATTTCACATCTCCCATTCCCATATGTATGAAACTGATTCACTCGGTTAAAACAATATTAGTTTGGTTTATTTTGTTTTACGGCATATCAAACTCAATGAGTTATTTAATGCCGACGAGATTTTTATTGCTGGTAATATTTTTTCCTTCAAAAATGTATGGCTGTTAACATATTTTTGCTTCAAAGATGTTTTGCTGATAATTTTTTCCCTTCGAAAATCTATTGCTGGTAATAATTTTGTTTTTTCAAAAATCTATTACTGGTAATAATGTATTGCTGGTAATATTTTTCTCTTTAAAACCTATTACTGATATTTTTTTTTCCTTAAAAATGTATTGCTGGTAATATTTTTCCTTCAAAAATATATTGCTGGTAACATATTATTTGCTTCAAAGATGTATTGCTGGTAATTTTTTTTCCTTCGAAAATGTATTGCTGGTAATAATTTTGTTTTTTCAAAAATCTATTATAATAATATAATGTCATAATGTATTGCTGGTAATATTTTTCCTTAAAAATTCATTAACGGTAATAATTTTTTTGACCCCAGTTTGGGGTTAACTATTTGCTCATAGTTGGGGCCCTAACAGGTGGTACCACCTTGGGTCAGGGTGGACCTAGGAACACCAGCAATCAAGAGGTGGTTTCACACTCCCCGAAACATCCTGATCAGAGGCCTTTCTGTCGGGTGTAGTTTGTCGTCTTACCCATGACGCGAATGTAGTTTATCGTCATACCCACGACGGTCAGTATTAGTCTGAAGAAGTTTGGGGACGAAACGCGTAACTTAAAAGATTTTTTTTTTTTTTTTTTGCATTTTATCGCTAGAGTACCCCGCCTCACAAAGACAGATATATGTATATATATATATATATATATATATATATATATATACAACTGGTCCGTCGTGCAAATTTTCGGGATAACAGCTGAGAGATTACTCTATTTATTGAACAATTTAGTTTATGCCACATTGACTGATAAACTCCTACAAAAAAATTCTCAAATTACCATATTAGTAAAAAACACACTGTCTTAAATTTTCAAAAAAATCAACCTTAGCGTTGCGACCGCACGCTCCGGAAGTTTTTTATCCGTTAACGATAACACATTTCTAAAAAAAACATATTTCGATTCGCATTAATCTTTCGTTTACAATGCTACCTGGATTTACTAAAAACAAAATAATTTCCATGCCTGAGGATGACTGAATGTCCAGTTGAAAGTACTAGCAGATTTAAAAAATGACCTTATACAGCTTTTAGTTATTAAAAACAAGGATCATAACATTCCTCGTGTGGTTCGTAGGTTAATGCAACTTTAAAATTTGTTTGCGAAGAGTTTTCGTCATTTTATATCATTAACTTTACTAATCTGCTTTTTGTATGAATGATTCAATATAATAATATATATATATATATATATATATATATATATATATATATATATATATATATATTGGGGTAGTAGATCATTATTCAAACATATTCTGTTACATATAACAGACCACGAAAGTTTATTATATTTGATCATGAGCTGTTCTAAACTTCGTATTGTTGCTTTAATTTCGGGAGAAAGTAAAGTCACATATTAGAAAATTATCTTTGATGGTGAATATCTTTGTTTAAATGTCTATATAACCATTCTGATGATGGCTCATGTCAGCCGAAACCTTAGATCAAAGAACAGCATAATAAAAAATATCCAAATGTTGAACAATTTTAGTCTTTATTTTCTCCCGAAATTAAAACAGTTATACGAAGGTTAGAGCGGATTATGATCAAACATAACAGACATTCGTTGTCTGTTATATTTAACAATATATGTTTAATATATATATATATATATATATATATATATATATATATATAGTGCGATGGATAAATTGTCGTCTAAATTACGCAAAAATGAAATTATGTCTCATTTTAACAAATATATTTACCAAAATACAATATTACACAAAATACAATATTACACAAAAATATCTTAAAATACTAAAGAGTAAATTTATTCAATAAAATCGTCATTGGTTTCAGCCCCGACCACCAGACGACATCGGAATCTCCTGCAACTCTTCTATACGGTCTCCTTGATTAAGTTGGTGAATGCTGCCATAATCCTTGCATTCAGTTAATAATTTGTTTTACGGAGAGTTTTGTTGGTCTATCGCTCAACTGTGCCCCACACATAATAATCAAGGTGGTTGTCGTCTGGGGAGTTAGGTGGCTAGATGTAAGGGGTGATGTAGTCGCAGAAATTGTCTAACAATCATGACGAAGATCTTCTGTTTGTGTGATACTGTGCAGTGTCATGTTGTCAGACATACTGTCTTTCAGCAGTTAACCTCTTCACCAAGGCCAGCACGACTTTCTCAGTGCACTTGATGTAGTTCTGAGTCTGAAGACCTCGCCAATAAATTCGGGAGTAATTTTCATTATTAGAATGAGGGAGATTTCTGAGCTGCCGTACCTTCGTAATCACCATTAGACTGTTCCAACTCTTTTCGAATCCTCTGCACTATCCTCAAATTGACAATTCAAACATCCTGAAATGATCGTATTGTAGCTTCCGTCGTAAATGCCAAGCAGTACAGCATGCCGTTTCCAAGTTTCTAGAGGAGTGAATGGCGTCATGGTGCTCCTTTTCCCACAGATGGTGCCCAACTGACCCTGCGCAGACGGCAAAATCAAAAACAAACAAAGCGCATGCGCGAAATTAAAATATAAAATGGCGACAATTAATCTATCGCACCCTGTATATATATATATGTGTGTATGTGTATTTAGGCAGCATATCTTCATTCAAACATTTTTCATTGAATAATAAAGACATATGTATATTCATTTTTAAACTAATTCTTTCCAGTTCTTCCTGTTAAGATGAATTTCTTTCAACCAATCTTCTACAAACGGTCAGTTATGTGCCATGCGTGATATACGCTTAAGCGATCATGTATCTTTCGTCATGACTGACGCAGTAGGTTGTCATTCTTTCTGCTGTAACCAGTTGCTATCCAAGGCTATAGAACCCGGTCTGTTCTGATATTTACTCACAGGAGAGAAGAATAGTATTCATACCTTTCCCAAGGGTATTAGCACGAAAGTGAATGTAATGGGTTCGATTGGAATTCGAACTCGGCTCTCCGATTCCTCAATCCGAGCCGCTATCCATTACTCTGTGCCTCATAATATACTACACCAGGAATATAATAAACAAAACTTTTTGGGGCCCTGTATCACAAAAACAACCAACCAACACCCAACAAAATTTAGTGAAGTGATATAACAAGCATTTAATGCCATTTTGCATGCTACCAATTTCTGGTTAGCTCCATTACATTTGGACGCTTGTTTTTCAAAAAATTCTATAGCTACAACAGATAAATTTAATATTTTCAAGTAATTATAACAGAGCTCGTTTACGCTCTTTCCCCCCACCCAAAAAAAATCATCATTACAATGAAATGCAGATTTTATCACAGTTAAAATAAGTTTGTCTTTGTAATTGACCCTGAGGATGACCTTGGAGCAGATTGAAAGTACTTGGGTAAGAAAAAACTACGGCGCTTTCCTTGATCGATTTCATCTTAACATCGAGAAACTAATTAGAGAACTGGAAATGGTCTGTATAAAAATAAATAGACATATTATGTCTATATTATTCAATGAAATATATATATATATATATATATATATATATATATATATATATATATGACGTCAAACATTATAGAAATAGACAAAAGTCCGACAATTATTTTAAGAAATTTTTATGTTTATATATAAAAAAGAGAATGTATAAACATAAAAATGTCTTAAAATAATTGTCGGACTTTGTCCATTTCATAATGTGTGACGTCATTTGTTTACATTTGGATACGCATCGAGTAGATATTAATGTACGTGAGAGAATCATGGAAAATTGTAGTTTTAAAAACTGTAAAATCGACCTTGCTAATCGAAACGTTCCTCAGTATGACGGTTCCGCATAGGATACAGGTTCGAATCCAGTCGGAGGACGCATATTTTCTATGACAATTTCTCGGACATTCAGGCCGGTAAATGTTGTTAATACTGTTTATTATAAAAAAGAGCATTTACTTAAATATTTGTATTTATAAAAAAGAATGTATAAACAGAAAAGTGTCTTAAAATCTATCTATCTATCTATCTATCTATCTATCAATCTCTCTCTCTCTCTCTCTCTATATATATATATATATATATATATATATATATATATATGCCATTGTTTAATACCTACACTGATTCTACCTAACACACTCACGTAATTCCTTCTCTTGGTGCATGCATACCTTGTTATTATGGAATTTTGTGTGTGAATGGACGTGTTTGATGCTCTTATGTAGATATGAATCAAGTGTGCGTGTCAAACTTGTCTATCATCCATTCCTTGTTTTTTTTTTCTTCCTCCGCACAAAATTTCATGTTTGACATCCATTTATTATTCACTTGCCATTCTTTCTTTTTTTCGCTCCGTCATTTCTCTTGTCTGTCCCGTCTAAATTGTTGTACATCATGAACGTGTCATATTTTGTAAATAGATTGCATTCTGGCCATCACATCACAGTACGTATCCCTTCTGTTCCAGTGATCTGCATTTGCTTATTGACATCGACCCCACATCATACTATAAATATAATATCATCCAAAATGGCGTCACTTCCGCCTTTCTTAAGGGAACTGACAAAAAAGCATTATTTAACACCAACGGTTATTCATTCCCGACAACTTCGTTAATTCACTTTTTGTATCATTATCTGTCTTTAAAATTTTATCTTTTACTCAATAATATTGTCTCTCTTGTTTATCTCTTATATTTCTGTCTTTCTCAATAATCACGTCTCTCTTTCTTACTTCACACACTCTCTTCCACCAAATCGTCTCTCGTTTTCTTATCTTCCTCTTTCGTTTTCAATAATCATATCTCTATCTTTAAAACGTTATATTTTTTCTCAATAATCATATCACTCTTTTATATCTTTCTCTTTCTCAATGATCTTCTCTTTCTTATCTCTCACTTTCTCTTTCCCAGTAACCATATCTCAATTTCTTATCTCTCTCTCTCTCTCTCTCTCTCTCTCCCTTTCTTTCTCTATAATCGCCGCTCTCTTTCTAACATGCATAACAGGACGAGGCAACACTGCTAACCTTGCTCTGTCTCAGACGGCAAACCTTTGCTAAGGTTAGCTTAAACTTAAGCAAGACTAAAATAATTGAGGGCCCAATGACGATCGTCATTTCTACACATAAAACGACCCCAAAGGAAATCTTAATTTACTCAGCTTAGCCTCGCACAGCGCTTCTTAATCTATGGTTCGCAACACCAAATTGGGTCGCGAAACGAAATGCTGGGGTCGCGAAAATTAAATTCAGACACTTCAATTTCAGTTTCTATGTTATTTCGCAAACGCACAATATTTAGTGTGATGCGACACGCAAGCTCTGCGGTAATAAAATGCGTGTGTGGCGCCGTTGTGACAAGTGCAGTGACAATGTATTTTCAGGGTAGTTAGTTAATAACTTGGGTCATGAATGAAAAGGGCTTAAGAAGCGCTGACTAACACAAAACCACAGTACGGAGGTACCCAATGAGGATCAAACACGCTGTACAATTGAATCGACTTTCAAGACGAGTCTGCTAACCAATGCGCTACAGTAGATGCCTGCTTCTAGGACTATTAATATTTTATTTAAATGCCATGTACCTTCAAGAAGTAGGCGAACACGACTCTCCACATTTTCCTTTGACTTTATTATCTGTGAATTACCATGCAATCTTTGGAATGATAATGGTTTGGTTGCCTGTTTCCTTCTCCACGGATTGGAATTTAAAGATTTCCTTCTCTTAGACTAGTTGCAACACAACGCTAGAGAGCCTGGTCTATTCTGCCAAATAACGCTCACCTGGGGAGATGGGTTCATAAATTTCTAAAACAGCGTTAATGCGAAAATGAAGGCATCAGACTAGCCCCGAATTTGAAATCGGCTCCCCGGTTCCATTTTCCGCACCGATATCCGTGACACTACCTGCACGTCCTACCGATGACCCCAGTTTAGCAACGGAATAATTTTAAGTGACTCTCTGTCAATACATTTTGCAGGATATTTCTTGTAACTAAGATGGTTGCTTTTTTTGTAAAGATGCTATACCGGGGTACGATTCCGATGGTATGAAGGTGTTTCCAGAGATTCTTTGGGATCGACCCATGATACCACAACCTTGGCGTGTACATTACACATTCTCTCAACAGGTAGTTCACTATCTTTTTAAACGTCTTCAGGAGCAACGTAGTGATCTTCAGGGTAAGCCACATCTACCAACAAACACTGATGAAACATTTTAAGATCAGTGTTGTCTCGTTTACAGTGGCGAAGAGTGACTTGGATCGAGGGCATGCAGTCGCGAATATTTTGTCATATACGGCCTACCTGTTGTCAAGCGATAAGAAACTTATTTAAACATGTTTCAAAAAATAAAATAAAAATGTCTACATCCCGTTAAAACAAAAACTGTTAATTTGATGAACTAGATTAATCGAAAATTACTTACTTTTTTGTCCTAAAAAGAAGTGAAAAACAACTTGTTTTGCGAGGTGAGTTTTATTTTGTTACGCAGCTGTTGAAGTTGCAAGTAGCTTGTAGAGTTGCTTACAGACAAAAAATAAGTCACGAAATATTACTAGGCTGTATATGACAAAATATTCGCGACTTCATGCCCTGGATCCAAGTCACCTTTCGAAACTGCTCGTTTGATGTGTTCAGTAACTCTGTCAATCTGAATTGTGATGTTCTACAAGAATTTCACATGCTCATTTTCCAATACCTTCTCAGAAGAAGAGTTTCAGGAGATTCGGAAGTCACCTGGGGGTCATGGTTGAAGCCAATGGCGATTTTATTGAATAAATTTACTCTTTAGTATTTCAATATATTCTTGTGTGATTTTGGTAAACATATCTGTTAAAATGAGTTACTGTTATTTTCATTTTTGCTTAATTTAGACGACAATTTATCCATTGTACCTTATGTGTGTGCGTGTACATGCGTGTGTGAGTGTACGTGTCTGTGTGTGTGTGTGTGTGTGTACGCGTGTGTGTGTGTGTATGTTTTACATAGAGAAAGAAAGACCGTGAAGAAATAACCATTCTAAGCTGTGCGATCAGTTATCTTTCGTTCTTTCTGATCTTCTGAAAATTGATGGGAAGATAAGACGGCATCTAATTTATTTCCAGGAAACCTGTAAGATTTGAAGATTTCTGTTACGTTGAAATATATATTTTATCATTATATCTTTTTTTTTTATAGATATGCCAAACAATCAGCTACCAGTCCTGGAAATCGATGGCAAGTATAAACTTCCACAGAGTTTGACCATAGCCCGATATGTGGCACGGTTGTATGGTAAGTAGAATACACTATCTGATATCTATCATTATAGTTTACAATTATTATCATTACCTTCAAATCATAGCTTATTAGCTGTTGCAGAACACAGTTGCCGAATTGAAATGTTCAACGAATATCTTGATTATTAACATTACCAACTAAAATCTAAAACATTTAAGTTCGCCAAGAAGTATTAATTTTTGTAACTTTGCGATATAATTCTTGCGATCAAAGTTACAAAAATGGTTGAAGGGATTTTCCTCATTTTATTTGATAGTGAATTTTTGCTTTAAAACGTATAGAAATTAGTATCAAGTATATGATGATTTTTCTAAGCGAAGCTTAAATGTGGCAAAAGCCCAAAAACCCCAGTGGGGATCGAACTCACTACTTAGTCAAAAATGATCTAGTGAAGCAAGCTTGCTAACCATTGCACCAGGTCGAAGGGCCCAAATGATTTTCTAAGAGTAGCTTAATTATGACACAAGGCCGATAGATTGGGGTACCCATTGAGAATAGAACATACTACTCCGTCTTAATTGATTTCGTAAGACAAGCTTGTTAGCCGATGCACCACGTCGAAGTATCCAAATGATTTTCTAAGCGTGGTATAACCACATCGAGGTGCCACTTTTCTAAGCGGGGCTTAGATGTAACACAAGGCCGAAAGTATGAAGCAACCATGTGAGGATCGAATTCATTACTCAGCCGTAATTGATTTAACGAGAGAAGCTTGCTAACCATCACATCAAGTCGAAGTGCCCAAATGATTTTCTAAGCGGAGCTTGAACATGGCACCATGCCGAAAGTGTGGAGTACCCTGTAAAGATCGAATTCATTACTCAGTCGTAACTGATCTAGCGAGGCAAGCTTGCTAGCCATTACACAACGTCAAAGTGTCCAAAAATCTGGAGGATATGGTTGACGAGGTAAAACTTCGACACTCCTTGCAATCGGACATTATGGTGGAGCAAAAGTGGTTCCCTTCGACTCACTAATTACTTACCTTATTCTTATACAATTTTCTTAGACAAACATACAGTGACTATAATAAACTAAGGTGCTAAAGAATTAGACAGCTGCATAAAAACAAGTGGATGTGCGGGTGGTGTAAAGTCTCAATGCTCAGAAAGAGAAATCGGGGAGCCGAGTTCAAATTCCAGTCGAGTTTGTTACATTCACTTTCGCGCAAATACTCTAGGAAAATGTATGAATCCATATTTCGTCCCCCCCATCTATGGACTAAATAGTAAAACATACTTGGCTCATCAGTCTTAGTTAGCAACCACTCTAGGAGAAGGTCAACTTTGAGTTTTAAAACTTGCTGGACATAGGGTTATCAACTCCATCTCTTGAAACAACTACTTGCTGTGGAAACGTGTTGAGCGCAGCCACATATTCCATACGTGGAACGTACGGGACTTGAAAGAGGCATAACATGTAGGCTATCTCTTCAGCTGAATAACGGCGGTTACTCAACGTCGCACGACGTTTGCGAGTCGTTGCGTGGCTTTATCAATGGTTTTCCGTAACTGAATTGTTGTTTTGGATGTGATTTCAGGATATTTAGTGAGTTCTGTAACAATGTAGGATGAGGGTGCTAAAGAATTAGAGACAGCTACGTTATAATATGTAGATGTGCGGTGATCTAACGGTTAGCATCTCGGGATGAAAAATCAGCAGGCCGAGTTCGAATTCCAGTTAAGATTATTATATTCACTTTTACACAAATAACCTTGCGAAAGGTTTGGATTTATTTCTTCTTTTGTTAAATGGTAGGGCATAATATGCTCTTCAACCTTGGCTGACAACTAATCTTTGTAGAAGTACAATTCTTAATTAAAAAACGTTTGGGCATGGGGCTACCAACTCCATGCCTTGAAAAACCTACTTGCTACGGAAACTGCAGTAGTAAGGCCTGGCGTGTTATGATCTGTGGTCCTTTATTTCACAGGTGGAGTTTACGAAATATTTAGAGAGACATGACGCCATGTAGATCCACCTTTCGCCTCAATAACGTCTGCTATGCAACGTGATGAAATCTACGAGGTCTTGGCGTTTTTCCGTGTGTTTTTCAATCGTTTTCTAGTGTCTTTAGGGTCTGGATGCAGGGATTTTTAGTGTGGGAATGTTTCATAGATGCACAATGAGCTTTAAATCTGGTGTTTGGCGAAACCAGTGGAGTATCTAGAAGACTTATGAATGTTCATGATACCAGTTTTAGTGTCACCTGTGCACGATATAGTTTTGCATTATCTTAGCATAACTTTCAACAGCAACAAACATGACAAGGATAAAGATCTATGTATGTTTAATTTGTCAGGACAGATTGCAGTTTCACTTGTAATTCTTGCAAGCTGCAATAGAACTCACGGCACGCAATTACAGTGCCATCTTACTCTAGTTCAAAATGATGAACCTAATACTCATCTTCGATTAGGAATCATTCACGAAAACCAGCCAGATCTGCTTTAAATAATCTCAGGTTTTTGCGTGATTGGGATCAGCCTGGTGCGCTTTTGATCAGGTGTCAGAAGACGTGACACCCACCGAACAGAAACCTTCGTCATGCCAAGTTCGTTGTTCAGATTATTCTCAACTCTCTTACAGGATATGCTAATAGCATTGGCTATTTGAATTATAGTAAACTATTTGAATTATAGTAAAATGTTTCAAGCGATATTCTGGTTCATTGAGTAAGTAATCCTGGCTGCAGTTGTTTCGAAAACTACATTTCAAACATGTCGTAAAAAAATAAACATATAACATCTCCCCTTCTCGCTTTTAACCACCAAGCACAATAAAATAAAGGTTTTTTTCAGCGCTAAAGCTGAATTAGTCAAATAAAGATTCAGATAAGAGTTGTAACTATATTACAAAACAATTAATATCCTTGCACTTTTCTGATGAAAACTGTATTGAAAATTTAGTTTAATAGAAACCGTTCCTGTTATTTCGATCAATATCAATGCCGTTCAGAATTCACTTCATTTAATCTACGGGGGGAGATGTTTTCGTTTTCGTGCCAATTTCTTGGAATATCTCGCATGTTCTCACTTCTAGGGTAAGAAAACCCACAACATTTGCGATAATATCACTGACTTCCAGAAAGTTCTACTCATAACTTTTTTTTCTCTCAGTGTCGACATTTTTAAATTCAAGGTGTCGTTCACTAAATGATATTTAAACTCCAGTTGTCAGCAACAGGCATAAATATTGCCATCTTATGAAAATATATAGAACCTGAGTCTGTTACCAAGGCGAGAAAAATTAAAAACCTTAAACAGACAGAAAACGTTGCACGAACGTGGCTGCCAAATGAGTAAAAAGTAAGAAAATGAATTTAAGAAGTAGTTTTATGTTTATTTTTTGCTTTAATTATATACACAACCCACAAAAATAATATTTTTAACTGTTTTGAATTATAAGTAAAAAGGAAAATTAAATAAATATCAGATTCCTCAATTTGATACTTTTTTTAGCAGAATGACAGTCCTTGACGCAATCAATTTAGTTGGGCATCCTTTACACCAAATTGTCACTATTTTTCATCTCTTTTCTCTTCGAGAAGTATCTCTGCAGACTTAGCACTGTGATCGGATTTTTCTTCCAGATTCATTTGCAGCCAAATACTCTACGAAAGGACGTAACTTCATGAATTCCAATAATTTTTCTCGTCAGAGTCCATTTTGCACATTTACAAATTTACCATTTGACCATGCATTGAATACTGCTACCTGATATCTGGTCTGGTGCTTCTGCTGTTCATCTAGAGGTTCTTGACATAATCCAAAGAAGGATCTGTAATGTAATCGATTCTGACTTGGTATCTCGACTTCAGTCATTTTCTCATCGACGTGGTGTGGCTTCCTTCTGTCTTTGCTACAAATATTTTCATGGCTATTGCTCTGACAAGGATTTTTTCTTGGTGCCACGCCTACATGAATTTAAGCGTGCTACTAGATTGCTATGCAGGTTCAACCCGTTTATTGTCGAAATAGTTAAATGCAACCGCCACTTCTACTCCAAAAGTTTCTTTTCTCGTAGTTCCCGCCCTGTAGAACGCCATTCCATTTACTTGCTTCCCTGATAAATAAAATAGCCATTTTCTGTCTTCTTGAATCCCGTTCATCTTTTGTCCTTTCCTCAATCCTCCCTATTCTTAGTCTTTGCACTCACTTTCACTCACTGCAACTCCATTGCTTACTCGTGATTTTCCCGCCTTGCTTGGGGTGAAATGATTAAAAAATAAAAATAATAATAATAATAATGACTTCATGAATTCTAGAGTTAATTATACTCGAGTCATGAGAGGTTTGGTTTGTTTTGTTTTACGGAATATCGATCTCAATGAGTTATTTAATGCCAACAAGTTTTTATTGCTGGTAATATTTTTTTTCAAAAATGTATTGCTGGTAAAAAAAACTTTTCTTCAAAAATTCATTGCTGGTAATAATTTTTTACAAAGTATTTCTGATATTAAAACCTATTTTTACACTTTCATAGTCTTTTGACCCTGGTTTGGGGGCTAACTATTTACCCATATCTGGGACCCTAACAGGTGCTACCACTCCGGGTCAGGGTCAGGCTGGGCCTGAGAACACCAGCAATTAAGAGGTGGTTCCACGCTACTTAAAATCTTCCAATCAGAGGTCTTGCTGCCGGACGTAGTTTATCGTCTTACCTAGGACACGGATGTACTTTATCGTCATAGCCAGGACGGAGAGTCATGAGTGAATGATGCTTGTATCGTTGGAAAAAGTTTCAAATCAACAATTGATGCCAGTTGATCCCCAATGAAACATCAACTGATGATGCCTGCTGTTTAAGTGTTAAACTGCACAGTTTTCAGTACAACATATCTATCTAAAGACCAGTCAGTGTGTGACGTCATTGTTCTCGTCAGCTCCTGCCGTTAAATAAATTTCTCGCGAGATATCTCTTGATTTATTTTTATTTTTTTCCAAGTAGCTAAAATTACTGCCTCTGTTTCAGTCATAAACTTGGTCTCGTAATGTGTACTCAATTAAATACCTTGCTAGATATTTCGTACAGTGGCATGGAACCACTTGACATTAGCTTTTAAGTAAATTTAATATTTTATACAATTTTTTAAGTGGTGACGTCACAACAGTATTGAATGTCATTTCTTTCTCTCTTTTTTTAATCGCAACAATCGACTTGACTGTGTATTCAGCTTATATTATTTTAACTGTTTTCCTAAAGAGAAAAGTTGTAATAGGAATATGGCCTACAATTATCAGCCATGTCTTAAATGCAAGAATTGAATGTCACGTTCAATAAGAAGAAGAATTATAAAATTTTCTGTCAGTAATGCTTACAATCATTCCTGAATACTATCATTTCCATTCTTCGTTTTCATTGGATTTCTATAGTAAAAATATTTGAATCGTTTTCCGATAATAAAATCATTAATAATGCATTTACATATAAGAGCTTTATTCTCTTAGTAATACTCATCTCCCATTGTAGGGGTGAATGCTACATATATTTATCTTTTGACAAGGAAAGGCGTGATTAAGGACAATGCGTGGACGCAATGCAATTTATATTTGACGTAAAATAGCACATAGTATAAAATACAAGACAGAATGTAATGATTCAAGTCGTAACAATTGAGTTTATTAGTGTTTGGTGTACATGCATATAAGCTGAAGGTTTGATAGAGTTATGTCACTTAGATTTGGAAATATTTGTACCTGAGCTCATAAAGCTCAAGTAATTATTAAACTGTAGTTTAGAAGAATAAAGTCCTTTTAGCATGTTAGGAAATGTGTATTGGATAAAGTCCATTGACGAAGTCGCTCCTGAGTGCACTCTGCTCAAAGACAGACAACTGAAGCATGATAAATAGATGTGTTACAATCTACTCGAAAGAATAATTTACACACTAGGTATTTACTCTGTCTCCGCACTAAGACGAGTTGTGACACAAGGTCTTTTTTAGGTGCGTACATTTGGGCAAGGAACAAAAATTGCCCCTAGCGGTTGCACTGACCTCGGTGCGAGCACTGATCCCTCTCTCTGGGGCAATGAGAGTGCAGGGCCTCGGGCAGCTTTTCCCCATGGCTGGATACCTCTCAGTATAACTTTTCTCAGTTGCGACTCTGTCCTTTGACGGAGTTGCCTTGAGTGCACTCTGCCCAAAGACAGACACGCAACTGAGAGATGATAAATAAACCCCTCAAGATAGGGGTTGAGTTTTTTTAACTTGACTTCACTTGGGCTGCTGTTCACTGTGGACAGGTTGTGACAAAGTTAATCATAGCTGTTTTAACGTAAGGACCCGAGTGTCTTCACTTGGGCTGCTGTTCTTAGCTGGTCAGAGCTGGTCAGAGCTGGTCTAAGCTAGTCGTAGCTGGTCTTGGCTTGTCATAGCTGGTCCAAACTGGTCAGAGCCGGTCCAAGCTAGTCGTAGCCGTGATACCACAGGGACGAGCCCTGTGACCGGTAAGTATCCGAATGTGTATACCCATCAGGAGAGGTGTTTGTACACTAGAAGCGCAATACCTGTATTATATATTATCTACTTCTAGGCAATATCACTCTTCAGTTTTAACTAATTTGCATATTGATTAAAAAAAAAAGTTTATTTCATTAATTAATTGTCCTTCATTACTCTTCTTTTTATTCGGGGATTATTTTGATTTTCATATCAAAAATAGTTCTGTTTAGGAATATCATCCTTTATAGTGCAGAAAGGTTTTTGAAATTTACATTCTACTTGGCCTTCAACAAGTTGGCATCTCTTTGTAAAACTTCCCTGAACTAAGACAAGCCAATTTATGAATGAAACGTTCATTTGTAATTTTTGTTTAAAATATTTCAAGTAGTGAATATATCTTACCTTGCGAAGCGATAGCGAGTGGGCGAAGTCTGCTAGTTATACATATAACAGCATTGTAGTCTCCGTAAAGCTTGTGAAATTGTGCCATTGACAACCCCCATGTTTTCTATGCATTTCTATAGTAATACTATTTTTGGAGTTTGATGCATGAAGTAGCCAAGGTGACTTGGGAGTCACAGCTTGATACTTAGATAACTGAGGGGATTTCTAACTAGATTCTTCTTGGTGTACCTTTATCATATTTAATGACATGACAGTATATTGGTCCTTAGAAAAGTTAGGAGCAGGGAACACACTTCGGCGTCACTGTATTCACACACGGCTCTCTCACTCAGTAATTATAATGAGTGTCATATTTGATAGGTTTTCTTTCCTCATAGCGTATCCTAGAAATGGCATGTCTCTTTCTGAATCTGAGTATCAGTCAGTTATGTGCCTTGCGTGATACATACTTAGGCGATCATGTATCTTTAGATACATGACTGACGAGATAGATTTGTTCCCGCAGTAGGCTACCATTTCTTTCTGCGGTAGACCAGTTGCCATCCAAGTTTATAGAACCCGGTCTGTCCTGTTATTTAGACATAGCTGAGGAGAGAAGAGTATTCATACCTTTCTCAAGGGTATTAGCATGTAAATGAATGTAATGGATTCGAGTGGAATTCGAACTCGGCTCCCCAATTTCTCAGTCCGAGCCATTACTCCACCGTACCTCCGATTCTGAGTATAAGTGTTCTAATTGCTATCCTTTTCTTTAAGACTTCCTTGTTACTCACGTTCTCCGTCCATGGTATTCTCAGTATCTTTCTGTAGAGCCATACCTCTGCTGCCTCAAGTATTCTCTTCATCTGTGAGGACGTTTTGGCATGTTTTTCTTTTTCCTTTTTTTCCTTTTTTTTTTTTTTTACTGTCTTTCGTTTCACGGGATAGAGATTACTTAGAGGAGGGACCACATGAATGTCTGCAGATTCCCTGCCTATATGCGAGGAAATTGTTCACTACCATAAAAGACGATTGGCATTACATAGCAGTTAAATACGCTTTTCTTTGTTTCTGATGAAGATTTTCCGTTTATTAATACATTTCTTAGCTTTTTTTAAAATATATTTCACTATTTTATAAACCTTCGGATTTCGGTGTCACAATTTCCGTGCTCTATTAAATAACTTCCCAAATATTTAAGTTGTCGCACTTGCTTGATTTTCACAAATCTAATTCGTAGCTCGCATTAACACTAATGATTATGACCTGAAATGATATTCAAGAATTTGTAGCCCAGATGAGGTATAGTAACCGATGCTGTGTTAATAATGACAGTCTTTTTTATAGTAAATTTTAACTAATGCAAGGCTCGAGAACAACTCAATGTAGAGGATTAGTGTTAAAATACTAATTTTAAATGAAAGAGGAAATGGTATTTAAAGGTCGATCCTCATGAAGTATCCTGTTCTTATTAGAATGTGATATGAAGGAATGAGGAGATGGTAGCGATTTCTGGGATGAGAAGTTATCATTATCGTTAAATTTCTCTCAGAAAATAACTACATTTTAAAAATAATTTAGCTGTCCAATTAGACAATTAGAATATATTTTTCAACCCTTGTCCCAACGCCCGGTGTAAAAGAAAGTAGTATTATGGGCAGGTATTATTCTGCTGGAAAACGGCCTTTCTTTGTCAACAGAACAGGGTGAACAATTTTCTAGACGTAAATGATGCTCTTCAATATCCCTTCATCAAACACAAAAAGCGAGTGGGATATGTTATTCATAGTACCCCACACTATGAGGCCGAATTTTGGACCTGTGTGTCGTTGGCGAAAACAATCAGGGAGACTTCGGTTCCTAGATCTACGTCGCACACGCAAATTACTACCACTTGTATGAAAGAGGAAAGTGTCCTCATTACTGTACACTAGAAGACAGAATGCAAAGTTATCAGCAAAAGGGTGAGCCCAAAATGCAAATTGGAAATTGGGGATACTAAAATGAAGCAGGTAGAGAAATTTAAATATCTAGGAAGTGTTCTAACAGAGGACGGAAAGTGCGACACTGAGATCCGAAGACCTACTGGAATGACCAAAGATGTATTCCAAAAGCTAAGCTGAGTATTTAGAGACAGAAAAATTTCGTTAGAAACAAAGAAAAGGGCACTGGTCTGTTACGTGATAGGCAATGAGTTCCGAAGACGTATTGTGATGGCCAACGATGCCTTCCAAAAGATAAGCAGAGTATTAAGAGACAGAAGAATTTCGTTAGAAACAAAGAAAAGAGTATTGAACCGTTACGTGATATCTGCCCTCCTGTATGGAAGAAAATGCTGGACAATCTCTTCAAAGGTGAGGACGAGGCATGAAGCCACAGTAATGTCGTTCTACAGAAAGCTGCTGAGGATACTATAGACGGAACATGTGAGCAACAACAAGATTGTGGAGAGAATGGAAACAAAAAGGAAACTTATACTTAATATCAGGAAGAGGTAGTTGAAATTTCTGGGGCATGTAATGAGGAAGGAGGGCTTGGAAAATCTGATACTCACAGGACAGATTGCGGAAAAGAGGGAGGGAGGGAAACAGGGTGTAATATACTTGATGGTCTTCAACAAATGGATAGCAGAACATGGTTTGAGAGAAGTAACAAAAAGACAAAACTTATTAAGAGCTACAAGAGACAGCAATAAGTGTAGGGCCGTGATCGCCTACGACCTTAAGGGACACAGCACACAAAAAGAAAGAAAGAAGATAGCTTCATTCGAGAACGGTGTTGTGGCGTAAATTAAAGTTTGGTTAGTGGTACGTGTGATCGTAGTTCTGCTGCAAGAAAACTATTCGCAACTGTCCGTGCTGACGCTCTTAGGGCCACTTTTTTTCTCTCTTCTGTGTTATGGGTGCCAGGCTGTTTACCACTTAATAGCTTACAATTCGTCGGTCTTGCTGAGTGTCTGTACTGGATGGCCGTCCAGAACCTGGTCTACGTGTGTAGAAATATTCGTTTGCCCACTCTTGCCAATATCAAAGTACTTTCGACACGTCACGTCCAAATGCACAGAAATTCGCCGAAAGGATCCACAACCTTCCCACGGACACACAACCTTTTTTCGCTAATACGGCTCTAATTGAACAAAAAAATGTATGTTTAAGTTTCCGTCGCATGACACCTGCTTGCACTCGACTCTTTCAGCACACTGGACATTATCATAATATGCATCAACGTCCAATACTAAGACAGGTACGATGCACTGGTCTTAGTGTTAATATGTCACGAGATCAACGAAGATTTTGAAAATTTTATCAAAATATTTACCACTGTCACCATGAATGTAAATCAAGTAAAAATAAGCATCGTCTGACTGTTGCAATGTTATTTTCCTTCAGTGTATTTATATTATAAATTAAATCGAGTTGTCCCTTTCTTTCTTTCTTTCTTTCTTTCTTTCTAAGAGTAATCCCGTCTATCTCTTTTACTTTCTTTCTATCTTTCTTGTTTTTAATTCTTTCTCTTCGTTCGTTCGTTTTCTCTTTCTGCGATTCTGTCTTTCTTGTTTTTTAAATTGTTTGTTTGTTTGTTTGGTCTTTCTTTCTTTCTTTCTTTCTTTCTTTCTTTCTAAGAATAATCCCGTCTATCTCTTTTACTTTCTTTCTGTCTTTCCTTTTTTAATCCTTTCTCTCTTTCATTCTTTCTTTCTTCTTTCGTTCATTCGTTTTATTTTTCCGCGATTCTATCTTTCTTGTTTTTAAATTCTTTCTTTGTTTGTTTCTTTTTTTCGTTTGTTTGTTCTGTCTTTCTGCGCGATTCTGTCCTCCTTTTTTTTTTAATTCTTTGTTTGTTTGTTTCTTTCTTTCTTTTGTTCGTTCGGTTTTTCTTCGATTCTGTCTTTCTTGTATTTAAATTATTTGTTTGTTTGTTTGTTTGTTTCTTTCTTTCTTTCTTTCTAAGAATAATCACCTTCTATCTCTTTTACTTTCTTTCTGTCTTTCTTTTATAATTCTTTCTTTCTTTCGTTCTTTCTTTCTTCTTTCGTTCATTCGTTCTATCTTTCTGCAATTCTTTCTTGTTTTGAAATTCTTTGTTTGTTTCTTTGTTTCTAAGTTTACTTTCTTTCTGTCTTTCTTTTTTTAATTCTTTCTTTCTTTTTTCTTTCTTTCTTTCTTTCATTCTTTCTTTCTTCTTTCGTTCGTTTGTTCTCTCTTTCTGCGATTCTATCTTTCTTGTTTTTAAATTTTTTGCTTGTTTGTTTGTTTCTTTTCTCTTTCTTTCTTTCTTTCTTTATTTCTTTCTTTCTTTCTAAGAGAAATATCGTCTATCTCTTTTACTTTCTTTCTGTCTTTCTTTTATAATTCTTTCTTTCTTTCTTTCTTTCTTGTTTCGTTCGCTCTCTCTTTCTGCGATTCTATCTTTCTTGTTTTTAAATTCTTTGTTTCTTTCTTTTTTTCTTTCTTTCTTTTTTTCTTTCGTTTGTTCATTCTGTCTTCCTTGTTTTTAAATTCTTTCTTTCTTTCCAACATTGATTCCGTCTGTCTGTCTGAATTTCTTTTTCTTTCTTTGACTCCATGGTTCTGTCTCTCTCTTTCTTTCTAACTTTAATTCCGTTATTCTTTTTGCTCTCTCTCCCTCTCTCTCCCCCCTCTCTCTCTCTCTCTCTCAAATACACATACACACACTCACTCTCTTTCTTTAACTGTTTCTAACTTTGATTCCGTTTTTTTTTCTTTTCTTTTTTTCTTTCTTTGACTTCGTCATTCTTTTTCTTCTTTCTTTTTTTTCTTTCTTTTTACATATGCGCCTCAGTGAGTTTATATTACTCTGTTAATGTAAATAGAAGTACATATCTATACCCGCATCTCAAAAGCGTTATTTATTTATTTATTTTGCTGAGGGGTAAGGAGGGATAAAAAAAAACCGGCCCCTTCGTTTATAAAACTCGATCCCTGATTTTAGAATTGCCGATAAGGTCGCCCTTACAAGGCCGTCTGTGTGGGTGTTCGTCGAAGGGAAAAGGAATCCGTTTCTTATTGCGTGAT
Organism: Acanthosepion pharaonis; assembly: GCA_903632075.3. Lineage (NCBI taxonomy): Eukaryota > Metazoa > Mollusca > Cephalopoda > Sepiida > Sepiidae > Acanthosepion > Acanthosepion pharaonis. Next base: position 3,090,430 of record CAHIKZ030003216.1, read on the forward strand.
GTATACCTGATACCAACCAAATGTTCTAAGGCTCCTCTTTATTCTTGCGACTTTCAGGTTTCGACATTATCATTGGAACGAATCTGAGAAACGAATGCATTGATGGAGAGGCGCCACGACATTTTTAGAATGAATGACCTTTTTTTTCATTCAGCAACCCGAAAGATAAGAGAGAATTTCATTACTTGCTTCGCGGGTTCAGTTCAAGTCTCTTGGCCCTGTCTTCCTTGAGATGAATAAACAGATAGACTGATAGCTAAGCTAGTTGTATAGCTATTTCCAAGTCTGGCATAAGGCCCGCAAGTTTTAGGAATACTCCAAAATTTGTCTCGGTATTCTAGCTGATTTTAGTGCCTATATCGTCTCATGTCAATCAGTGGGAAAACTTTTTCTTTTCACTTTTCGCCAGTGATGTCTGGGCGATTTAGTTGTATTGTTCGATATATGTTGATGGAAACGTCCCTGAGGATAGTAACATCAGTTCCCTCAGCTATGGATTTAGAATGAATGATGTTCAAACCAGTTTGTAGTTGTTTTTATCCCGTAGTAATGACAGATCTTCCAATACAGATATTGACCTACCCTGTCATAACGGATATCGTGCTCATTGGATGTGAGTATTGAGCATCAGGTGATCAATAAATTCAATGTATTGATCACAGAAACTACATTTTGAGTTCGTAATATTATGCAAGATATCAGATTGGTGACTGCGTGTAATCTGTCTCTGGTCCTGTGCAGCAAGATTAAACTCTTCACTCTCAAGCTTCAGCCCTGGACTCTTTAGAGACTGCTAGGTTGCGAATTGATCTATATCAGCATATTTGACGCAGAGAAGGTAACTGGCTATGTAGATACATTGCTCTCCAGTTTTCTTCTATTTGCTTTTAATCGAGCTTTTTCGCTTCTTGTTTCAGTTTCCATAGGTTAAAACAGAAACTTCTAGTTTGTGAAGATACTGTTGGCTTACCATATCATTTTTTTATGTAGTTATTTACAAAATACACATCACTGTGCTTTGACTTCGCGATTGATTTTGAATGTCCGAAGCATAATCTCAAATACCAATTGCCCATAATAGATGGGCGACACACGATATACTGAAAAATCATGTTCCGCCCCTCACTACAGAAAAAAAGTTTTCCCAAACCATTTATAGAAGATAATGATTTTTAAGGCAAGCATTCGTTGACGACAGATCGTCTGTTGTAGATATTGACCTACCCTGTCATGTTTTTGTACTTATTGGATATTAGTATTGAGGAAAAGGTGATCAATAAATTCAATGCATTTGTCACAGAAACTACGTTTTGAGTCCATACTATTATGCAAAATATTAGATTGATAATTACAATCGGTTTCTGGTCTGTGCAGCAAGAATAAACCCTTATGCCTCCCCCTTGAGCCTTGAACTCCTTAACCACTGATTGGTTGCCAATTAGAGGGACTTTGGGGGGGGCAGCTTTCTTTTATTTGCTTTTAGTTTAGCTTTTTCGCTTCTTCTTACAGTTTTAATAACACTTAAAACAAAATCTTCTGGTTTGTGCATATACTGTTGTCTTACCTTATCATTTGTGCAATTGTCACTGGTTCACCATTCCTACCAAGTTATGTCTGCATTAATAATATAAGTATTAACACAAAGAAAACCAAAAATAGTGCTTACCTAGACGCCTTGATATCATGCCTGTTGATCATATCCTATGTGGGATTTTAAAATCTAAAAATGAATGCTCATCAAACTCTATTTTCTGTTACTATTTTCTTTCTTTAGCTGAGAATATATATATATCGAGTCTAGTCCGCTATCACTTCGTCACCGAGGCCCGTTAGTACAGTTGGCATGACGTTTGCCTGTCACTGTAACTGTCCGGGTTTCAATTCTCGGTCGTGGATGCGCACTGCTGATGAGTCCCAAATATAGTACGAAACGGCCGTCCAGTGCTTTCTGCATTCTGTTGAGGTTTCTTCTACACTCGATGAATTACTTGATTATCTCAAATCCTCCTTAATTTCTATCATTTATATATATAAATGATATATATACGTGTATGTGTTGCTTGAAGATTGCGGTTAAGCATGAAACAGACGGCCGCAGCTTTGTGCTGATCTCAGTGCCTACTTTTATATTTACATACACTTTCTCTCTGATACTGAACACTTTAAACCATAAATATAGTATACCTTAAAACCATATTTTATCAAATATATATAGAGAGAGAGTAGATAAGTTGGTCAATAAAACAAAGTCAAATTAAAGGGTACTAATGAAATCAGTACGAAAAACATTTATTAATATTAACCAGGTGACAAAAATGAAGCACGGAGATTGAGGTTCCAAGTTCGGAATTTTCGAACACGACTGTGTTCTTTATCAGCGGATGCGAGAAATAAACTGAGGGACTGTGGAAACTATCCAACATTAGTTTTTTGATATATATTATGGACACTTTTCAGCTGTTAAAAGAGAAAATAATTAATAAATTACTTTCCCTTTTAATTAAAGAGTATATTATTTTAATTTCTAATTCCCTTTGCATGTCCGCTTGAGGCAGACGCACCGTGCACCTCTGTTCATAAATGGGGGTAGCGATCGAGCATCATAGGCGGGTTTTTTTTCTAATCTGAAGGATAAGGTAGCCAAGATGACTAACGCACTTTTAATAAATTACTAAATTGCTTTTTCTTTTAATTAAAACTGCATTCTTTAAGTTTTTTCCTGTGTTGTTGTTGTTGCTGTATGCGGCCTTTCGTTGTCATGGAAGATAACAGCACATTTTCTATTGACGAACGCGAAGCGCATTTAAAACCAACTTTATGGGCACGTTGCAGCTGCTGGACGTATAAATGTACATTTAATGTTTCGTTGTCTTTCAAGAATTCTAAATGATTAATACCCCGACGATCCCACCACTCGTACAACATTACCTTTTTTTCATGGAGCTTTCGATGTCGGTTGTGGAGATTTAACCTGCCTTTTGTGTTGAACATTGCACACCAAAGTTATTCTTAAATTCCACGTCTGATTACTTTTTGACTCAACCTAATGCATAAACTTTATAAATATATGTCATAACTTTCAGAAATTTTACTGACAGCGAATGACTGAGAGAATGCCTTGGTATATTTTGCAGGAATGGCCGGGAAAGACCTTTTCAGCGAAGCATGGGCTGATTACATTGTGGAAACTTTCGATGATTTGCACGTGGAATTCGGTAAAACCCTGAATGAAAAAGATGAACAGAAAAAGGTCAGCGAGATTTTTTGGTCTATTTTATTTATTTATTTATTTATTACTTTCTTTGATTTCCTCTCTCTCTCTCTCTCTCTCTCTCTCTCTCACTCACTCTCTCCTTCTCTCTCTCTCTCTCTCTCTCTCTCTCTCATGCGCCGCGCACACACACACAGACACACACATAGACACACACAGCTAGGTCTCACCATTTTACCGTTGAACTAACTAGACCCAACTGTATGTTTGATTATAATAGGTTACTTTCTAGCACTTCTCACCTGCGGAATTGCGATTTTTGGCTTCCCTGCCACCTACACTTTTCAAAATTTTAAATGCAAGGCCAATCGCCATCTTCCGTCTTCCTGAAACCTGTTCTTTTATTGTCCTTTCTTCTCACTAAATTTTTCTCATTCTCTTCCCCATTGTGTCCTAATGACATTATCGCCTTACTTTGGGGTGATATGATTAAAAAAAGACATCCCTTCTTTGTTAAACATTCTTCTCTTGTGATACAGTTATACACACATTGAAACTAAATTATATAAATGCAAGTGAGTAATTGAATGACAAAATTAAAAAATACGGTACGCAGGATCGCCTTCGGGCTAATAAGAGTTTTATGGAGGATTCCGTATATATATATATATATATATATATATATATATATATATATATATGATGCAAAACTCTTCTATGAATCGAGCACTCTGAGTCACTGGCGTGTTTATTCAAAATAAATACATAAACATTCACCTTCTCAACCGAATCAGTCGTGTGTTTCGATCCTGGCTTGAGGCAGTCGGATGTCTAGCCATACTGATGAGCTGCGATACAGCGAAACAGTCTGTTTGTGGATGACTATATATATATATATATATATATATATATATATATATATATATATGTTTTGGGTGCGACTTAAGTTTTTTTGCTTACCATCTCAGTTATATTTCGTGCCTGATGAGTTGGTAAACAACGAAACTTAAGTTGCACCCCAAACGTAGGTATATGTATATTTATTAATATATATTTCTTAGCTCTGTCTAACCAAACCAAGCACTGTTATGTTTACACCTCTAAGTAAATTTGGTAAATATTTATTTTCTTACCTCTGTTTGCACGCTAGTGCGCGCATATACGGTTGCTAATCTCTAGTTATTTGATTTACCCACCTCTCTCTCTCTCTCTCTCTCTCTCTATATATATATATATATATATATATATATATATATATATAAACGTATAGGCGCGTGCACACATTTTGCACACATTTTCAATATAAATAACATACATAAACAGATAAGAAAATTTATATATATTTAATTCATGATGCAAACAACACACTACTCAATGTAGTTAAACAGAGCTATGAAGTATATATTAATAAATACACATATACCTACGTTTGCAGTGCAACTTAGTTTCATGGTTTCCCAAGTCGTCAGGCACGTATGGCAAAAGGGCCGCTTATTACAGTTGTTTTTTTTTTTTAAATACAGGATCACATGGGAGGGACGCTAAATTATAGGAAGATTCAAAGTTAATATAAACCCAATATATTATTTGGGTGTAAATTCAAAATATAGAGTGCAGGTAGGGAGATCGAGCTGCTGCTTTGTGGAACTGACTCCAAAAATGATAACTACGATCTTAACCTGTTCAATTCTAGGATTAACCATTATCATTCCCCACCACATATCCTCATAAACTGCGTCTTTTACTCTGTAACTCTGTTGTCTCTTGAGTCCTTGTAAAAAATCATTGTAAAAAAAAAATAAATAAATAAATAAAAGGCTGGTGTAAAAGTACAGCAAATTCCGGTAACATTTTTGCATCGAGAATGTCGAAGATACAAAAACGCTGAGATTTAAGTTTGTCTTCTTTTTACATTATTCGGACTATTGTCCTCATCTTTGTCGCCATATTTATTACAACGTTTTGGCCGTTGTACGCTCCGGCCTTTTTCAGAGGTGTTTTGAATGTCGAACTGAACCCTTTATTTCTCTCACTGGGGTAGAATGATCTAGTTCCACATGCCATGTTTAATGGATGTCAGTTATCAGTTTTAATTCCCCTCTCCAAGTTCTCCACTGCCTTAAGCAGCTATTGAACTCACACTCTTTGGGTCCTGTCACTGGATCTAACCAACGCCTTTATCCTCTGTGCCATGTGTCCTTGAGGAAGAAGACCGGAGCGTACAACGACCGAAACGTTGTAATAAATATGGCGACAAAGATGAGGTCAATAGTCCGAATCATGTAAATAGTGGGCATAATACCTCATCTCAGAAATATAGACTGATATTTTCTTCTTTTTTTTTTTTTTTTTTTAAATTTTTAGCGTCCGAATTATCTAGATGCCTAACTTTACCGCCCTCATTGAGCTCCCTGTCCCTTTTCGTTTTTAAATATCAAACATAATAAAGCATAAGATATATGCTATATGAAGCAGGCGATACACTTACCAAAAAAGATTCCGAAATTAGCGCATTTTCAATGAATTAATAAATGACTTTTTTCTCTTTTCATTAAAAAGTGCGCTTATTTTGACTCCCAAATCACCTTGGCATGTCCTTTAGAGGCAAATGCACCGGGCACCTCTGTTCATAAGCAGTAGTAGTGAGAGACCATCATAATTTTTTTTTTGTTTTTTTTAGTTTGAAGGGTGAGACAGCCAAGGTGACATGGGAGTCGAAATTATCACACTTTCAATATATTAATAAATTACTCTATCTTTTAATAAAAAAGTGCGCTAATTTTGGCTCCCAAGTGAGCTTGTCATGTTCCCGAGCGGCAGACGCACCCTACGCCGCTGTTCATAAGAGGGAGTAGTGAGGGGGTATCATAGCCTTTATTTTAGTGTGTGAAGGGTAAGACAGCTAAGGTGACTTGGGAGTGGATATTAGCACACTTTCAATAAATTAATAAATTACCCTATCTTTTAATAAGTGCGCTTATTTAGAATCCAGTGTCTGATTGGCATGTCCCCTCGAGGCAGACGCAACCTAAACCTCCGTTCAGAACCGGGAGTATTGAGTGAGTAACATGACGTTTTTTAAGTTTGAAGGATAAGGCAGCTCAGGTGACTTGGGAGCCGAAGCGCGCTAGAATATCTAACTAGGCTGTGCTTGCTAGTTTATACGATCCTTTTATCGTCGCCATGTCATGCACATTTTGCCTTGAGGCGTGTGCTTGGAATAACCCTTTTACGTGTCATGATGGGTATTTTGGCATTGTATATTTGTGAAATTTGAACGGGCATTGGAATAGCGAAAGGCGCCCTCCTAAAACTAAGCAAAATATTAAGCAAAAGGAAAATCTCATTAAAAACAAGGAAAAAATTGTTTAAATTTTATATAACATTGACGCATATTAATGGGAGTGAATGCAAGACAACCTCCTCGCTGATGAAGAGAAAACTGGAAAACGGAAATGTCGTTCTACAGAAAGATTCTGCGAATACCATGAACGGGGGGGGGGAGTAACGAGAAAGTCTTCAAGAAAATGCAAACAAAAAAGGACGCCTAGAATCAGAAAGAGACAGTTGGAATTTTTTTTGACACATAATGAAGAAAGAAGGCTTGGAGAATTTGACACTCACTATAATATTGAATACAAAATTGACAGGGGGGTAGTGGTCCACCTACCTGACGATTTTATATATGAAGCATTAGAGTCACATTGTTATCGTGTTGCATTGCCACTCATTATTATTATTATTATTATTATTATTATTAATAATAATAATAATAATAATAATAATCCAAGCGAGAGTTACCAAAATCTATCGAGAGGTGGAGAGCCAATGCAGTGCCTGGAAGTTAGCCAATGTTCCTGAAACCAGTTTCATGTTACATGTTTCATGTTACCCCATCAATCACCACCAAGAAACAGGATGCACATAAAGAGGCGAAATGGTCGATCTGTCTGTCTGTCTGTCTGTCACACATGTTAAGAAGAATTCCAGTTTCACTCATGATTCGTGTGGATTCCAACAGATTACATCTCCAAGCATTACAGAATCAAAGACAGCTTGCATAACATCCTACTGAAAGGCAACTTACATCTATCTCCTCCATATATTATCTCAACCATTTGAACGAAAGTGCTGCCAACGTACCTTATCTGACCAGGCAATACGCCTCTGGCATTCCACACTCTAATAGCGATATACTCTCTCCAATGGTACAGTAACCAATGCTGTGGTGTCAGTAATAAGACTCTGCTCTGGCATGCAATGTACGCGTTGATCAATGGCTTAAATGATATCAGCATTGATTTGGAATCTGATTTGATTCAATGTCCCTCGTCGTTGATTGGTAACCTTCCTTGTCAATCGCTGGCAATCACATTCTGACACGTGTGGGCGCCTGCAATTTTCACGTGTTCCTGATGTCAGTGCTAAATAATACTGGCATACCCTCGCTTCTTTTGCCTGAGAAAATAAGGACAATTGCTATCTCGGAGATAGAATACATCTTTTTTCTGGCGCCAACAATCACTTCAGGGTCAACTCCTGTAAGCCTGCCACAACTACATTAGCATAACTTCACTGCCTCTTTACATATTACGTGATGGTGGCTGGCAGCTTGTATCCGGATATGCTTGTCTAGTAGGTCGGTTAGCCAATCTCTGTTGTAGACGCCTACTCAGGCACATTTGTGTTAGTTCAACACACACATCTAGCCGTTTCAACAGTAAAATGAGACCTTATCACCAATCCTGCAGTAGGCTTAAATTCATAAAGTACCAAAGAGGAAAGCACATCAAAACTCAAAATTTTGTTATCTCCTTGATCTTCTAATTTTCTTGGCAAGGACCCACCATGTGACTTACATATTAGCAAACCACATACATTGCCTCCGTGTTTCATAGGTGAGAAGTAGTACCACTCGAACAGCTTCTTACCACGAACCACTTCTCTGTAGAACAGCCTCCCAAGAGAATGTTTCCACGATCACTATAATCTTAACCTGATCAAGTCCACCTGTGGTTTATACTTCAACTATGCCAAGTTACATTTTCCGAGAGAGAGCCAATTATCTTGCGTGATCAACAGTCTGGACAAAGCCTGTACGCTCAAACACTCGGTCACGATGAGTAGTGATTTTTGTGCTAACACAACCATCGATGGCTTCCAAATATTTTTGTCTACCCAATTTCATTCAGAAGGCTTCGGTCAACCCGTGGTATGGTTCCAGGCACTTTCCAAAGGTTTTCAGGCACTTTCCTGATAAATCAACAATGGTGAAATTAGTATCCAGGTCTCATTTTAATTTTTTTACCAAGAGCCACTCAAGGTAGAGTGTTACTGTGTGAAGTTATATTAGCGTAAGGAAGAACAATTGTTAGGAGTACAGAGCTGAAGCAGAATTTAGAAGGAACCAAAAGCACAAATCTAAACAGAAAACAAGGGATAGACCTCTACTCCTGTTCTAACCAGTATGAAACGGACGATAGGTGAACCTATCTACTCATATCGGTGGAGGAGAGGAAAAAATAAAATGAGATATATAGTTAGTGAATAAAATCTCAGAGTTCAGGTGTAGACGTTACGAGTATCGCAGACTTTAGATGGAACCGAAAACCCTATGCTAAATAGTCAACAATGGATAAACCTTCACCCTGTTCAAAATACCGCGGGGGATCGTGAATGATTATGCTATTAATTTCTCATGGTCGGAGGACCAACGTTTTAACCACTTGGCCACGCGTCCTTCTCATATATTACGTAATACATTTACGCAACACATCTATATGAATCCAAGTATACAGGCGAGGAACAGTGAAATCAAGTGTGACATTACCTTAATTTTTTGGCACATCGGTTTATATATATCTGTGTGTGAGTGCGTACAGACACGTCAATAGATTCGTACCCTAATGATAAAAAAACGTTTATTTTGCAAAACAAATCTAATTTCTTGTCAGTGTACCTAAGTCAATGAATATATATGGTAATAGTAATATTAACCGTTTCCTTACAAGGAAACATTCGGCATTCATTGACCAAGCAATTTCTACTACTGTCGGTTGAAATTTATAAAATCTTTCTCTTAAAACATTTTTTTCGGGAAAATGAGTTTCTTAAAAGCCCAGTAGCTGTTATCGCTCTTTCCGGTATTGATTGGGCTTTCCTTTCTAACCTTTTATTTGACGTAGTGTGGAATATCAACATTTTGATTATGCACTTATTTTGTGCTATCCATTTTAGCCGCTATTACCGTTACCGTTACCCTTTGTGTCAGTAACGTGACTTTGCAAAAATAAAGTTATGGATCTCATTTTCAAATGATAAAATTAATGGAGCGTATAGTTAAATGCAGTCAATACACGCAAACTAGTCACTCGGCTTATATATACATCATGAATAGGTGGTTTTGACCATAAATTGCATATACAAAGCAGGCTTCCCGAAGAAAACAGATGCGACAACGAATTTCACTCGAGGCTTATTCTTTAAATCTGATATTCATAGCTAAAAAGGAATTATTCATTTTTCTGAAATCTGGTTGTATATTTTCATTGTGTTAAAATAATCTCTGGAAACTAAAGAACCCTTTCAACTGATCCAGTCTTTCTTGTCAAATCATCAAATGAATTTCATCCTGAACGGCCACTCTTCCAGATCCTTTTGTACTAATGCAGATGACCCCCAAAGTTTTATCGTAAATCCTACATTGATTTTAATTTCCATCAATGACCTTCCTGATGACATCAGTTCTCAACTTGGTATCTATGCTGATGACACAAACATTTACTCCTGACTCGATGGCAAAGCTGGTCAGTCCGACAAGGTCAAAAACGACCTTCAGTCTGATGTCAACTGGTGCCATGGATGGCTTGTTAATTTTAACGCTTTCAAAACTACTGCACTCTATTAATCATTTCTACCTTCCATGGGTAGAAATGATTAATGGCACGGTGGAGTAATAGATAGCGGCTCGGATTGAGGAATCGGAGAGCCGAGTTCGAATTCCACTCGAATCCATTACATTCACTTACGTGCTAATACCCTTGGGAAAGGTATAAATCCTCTTCTTCTCCCCCCCCCAGCTATGGGTAAATAATTTCTATAACGTTGGATGGCAACTGGTTTACCGTAGAAAGAAATGGCAACCTACTGTAGGAAAAAAAAATCTGCCTTGTCAGTCATGTAACGAAAGATACCTGATCGCTTAAGTGTGTATCACGCAGGGCACATAACTGACTCCATTAACATGACTGATGCTAACCTCTAGAAGAGTGACCGGTTACGCCTTCTCGGATTAACGTTTTCCACTGACATAAAGTGGAAAAATTATACTGAATCTATTGCTAGGTCTGCTGCTGAGAAAGTTGGTTCACTGTGCCATGCTAGACAATTTTTTCTCCAGAATCTATCTACATATCTATATGTCTACCATTCGTTCATTCTTAGAATATTACTGCCACAGTATACTGCCTGTAATATATTTAATGATTCTTGATAAAATCCATAGAAGAATCAGCAATATTATTGGTCCTGATCTGGTATCTAGACTTGAGTCACTCTCCCATCGCCGTAAAATTGCCACCCTGTGACTATTCTATAAATACTTTCATGGTAATTGTTCGGATATGCTATTCACTATGGTACCTAGACTTTTATGAATTTAAGCTCGGTACCAGACTGGCGACGATGTCTCAACGATATACAGTTGGGTTGGCTAGATGTAACCGTAAGTTATATGCTAACAGTTTCTTTTCTCGCACTTCTTGCTTGGTGAATTTCCTACCGGACCCATGCTTTCTAATCAGTTTTAATCTTCAAAAGTATAAATGCAGTGCCAATCGCTATCCACTGTCTTTATTACTCTTCTTTTGTACTCGTGCTCCTTAATAATGTTTCTTGTTTTTTTTTTTTTGTTGTTGTTGTTTGTTTGTTTTATTTTATTCTTCCACAGTCAGTAACCCCTTTTGTCTTAGTGGCTTTACTATCTTTCTTGGGGTGAATTTGATTTAAAAAAAAAAAAAGAAAAAAACTTACATTAATGGATTGCTGTTACGATTAATATAGTCAGTTTATTCTAGTGTCCCAAGAAGTATCTACCGTGTTTTATCTTTATAAGAATCAGATCAGTCCCTAAATAGATTATTACTGCTATACCTGTTCAATGTTCACATTCCAGCTTTGATAGAATTCAAAATCCTTTACGTGGCCTTGCAGGGAGTGACATTTTTCTCATTCTTTTGCTATTTCCGTGGCAAATATTCAGATAAGCTCTATTCCTTAGTTCCACCAGATCAGCTTTCATAGCTCGGATCAATCATGCCCCGTCCACGGAGTCGGATCAGCCACGTCTTCTCCGTATTCCAATTATAAGGAGGAAGTATTGCGTAACATTCTCCAGCGCCTCAATGCGGACATATCTCAATGAGAATCTACCAGAAAGATGGCTGGTTTGGGCGTGTCAGTGATAATGACAATGCGTTGTTGTAATAGCCAGCACGTTCACCTGACATGGACAACTTGTGAATTTTTTTCTATGGGACTATGTGAAAGGACAGGTCTGTATCCCCCTCTTTCGTCAAGCCTAGAGGAACTTAAGCATAGAAGGGCTGAGGCGATGGAGTATGTTACGCAAGACATGTTACAGCGTGTTTGGTAGGAGCTGGACTACCGACTTGACGTGTGTCGCGTCACTGGTGATGCATATATTGAACATTTGTCAAGGTTTGCGCAATCGGTTATCAAATCTACACTCCTTTGTATATCTTGTTTCAATTTCTGATAAATAAATATTTTGTTGTTCAACATGAATCCGATTTAATTTTGTTTGTCTGGAACATGTATTTAAATGATGTCAACTTTTGTGGACATCCTGTATACTTACCTTCATTAAAATTAAGGCATGATATTGAACTCAAAACCTTTTTCGAAAACTAGCTATTGGGAAAAGTTTAATAATAGAAAAAAAACATACGGGAATAAATCAGAAAGTAAAAGCAATTTTGAAATTACGCGCTAAAAACAATAGGGAGGCGCTGAAGTGTGATATCACGTGTGCGTGTGAAATAACAGATGGATAGCCGCGCTCGGCATTTCATCGTTCAATCGAGTTGCAGGAAGCAATGAGGTCAGACGTATGGGCATCCCACTCCAACTATTCAAATGTAATGTCAATCGACATCTTGCCTTCTATCCACTATCCTTCTCCTCATCCTCTCCTCTATCATTCATAATTGCTCTCGCTCCAAATCTTCTGCAACCCCCTGCGTGCTAGTGGCTTCTCGCCTTACTAGGGGTGAAATGCTTTAAAAAAATTTGTATCTAATTCTTAATCCAGTGTTGTGATTTTGACTCATGGGAACGTTTTATTATTGAAAATGACAGAGTCTCCGAAGATGTCGTCGCTCTGTTTGGATTCTAAAAAATAGCTGACTGCATTCTAATATAGAGAGTTAACGTAGCCATGAAAATGGCTTTGGGGTTGATTAAAGGCTCTTTTCCGTACAAATGTTCTTAACCAATAAGTTTTCGAGTCTACCAGCAAGAGTTCCTTGGTGAAGTAATATTCCTATCTACAGGGTGATGTCGAATTTTAAATAAAAATAAACTCCTATTTTATGTAAAAATTATGAGTGAACAGTATTTTAAAGGAGATCTGACGAATGAAAACAGCCACACGCAGAGTCCGACCCAAAAAAAAAATTGCGCCCACGAGGAGTTTAATTGTTCGGATTGCGCGCAGAGCAAGTCGCCTTTCCAGTTTTGGACTTTTCGGCTTGACCGCTTACCACCGCTACGCGACAGACAGCCGCGTAGACGACTTAAGTCAAGAGAATCACCACGCAGTTCTTGGACACGCATAGTCCGACCCCGCGCCCACGAGGAGAGTCGGATTGCGCGCAGAGAGTCGCCACTCAGTTCTTGGACTTTTCGGCTTGACCGCTTACCCCCGCTACGCGACAGACAGCCGCGTAGACGACCGCCACACGCAGAGTCCGACCCCGCGCCCACGAGGAGAGTCGGATTGCACGCAGAGAGTCGCCACTCAGTTCTTGCACTTTTCGACTTGACCGCTTACCACCGCTACGCGACAGACGGCCGCGTAGACGACCGCGGACGGCCTGCGCGAAATCGGACGGTCCTCGTGCGCGCAGATTTATTATTGAAAATGACTGAAACCCCGAAGATTTCTTCCCTATGTTTAAGCGATATTGTGGTATATGTTGGAGTGAATGATGATCGACGAGTTTTGGTGGTGGTTGTGTAAATTATAGCGAATGAATGGGTCGTGAATCGAATTAGCTAGGTATAAGATAGTGTCGACCAGCCTCAACACATACCCCCACTTGCCACAATTGCTGTATGTTTACGCAATAAATCTCGAATCTCCGAAGATGTCACTCTGTTTGGATCAGGAATACGTTGACTGCATTCTCATATGAAGGGTTAACGTATATAAAAAATGCTACCTCTGTGCCGTACAAATGTCTATTTTGAGTCTCATGGAGGCAGTATCTATATCTACCATTTTGATATAAATAAAAAAAGACTTATGCCTACATTTTTACTTCTCGTGTAAACTTTAACTATATGTACCTTTTTGACTCGAATGCAAACCACACCTATGTTTACTTTTTTACCTGTCGCGCAATCCTGATTTACATCTACCTTCTTGAACGAAAATCAGAATTATATCTACGTCTTTAATTCTCGTGGAAAAACCGAATCTATGTCGACCTATCTATTGTTTTGCAAAAAGACTGAATTTGGCTTTAATTTTTTTTTAATCAATTCACCCCCAGCAAGGCAGTAATACCACTAAGATGCAAGGGGTCTACTGGAAGTGAAAGAGAGGGAAAATACTTTAGAAGGAACCGAATCCTAAACAGAAAACAAAGGATAAAACTCTAGTCCTCTTCAAAAGACCCGTGAAGAGTTTGATCCTGACAATAGACGAACCTATATTTCTATATACTGGAAAAGGTTGATATAGCGTAAACCAAAACAAACCGAGTTAAGACGTCTGCTTTAAAATCTGCTATTCATTAATTAAAAAAATATATAATAATCTTACATGTTCTTAAAATAATTCCAAATTAAAATTGGTATATACATTAATTAAAATTAATTTCTAATTAGAATTCGTAGTGAGTCAAGAACTATAATTAATAGTTTTTTTAAAAAATACGCATTAATCAATGGTATCCGAAGGGTAATTACGTTTCTGGCTGTAGGTTAAAAATGTATACAATTTACGTATATGTTATTAAGAACAAGTCCTGTAACCGATAAAAAATTTTCTAAATTTTCTGTCTTCAGGCGAAGCTGACCCGGACATTTCGAGAAACAATTCTTCCGAGATTTCTGAACAACATGGAGAAAACTCTGAAAACGAATTGCGGCGGGGAAGGCTACTTCGTTGGTGATTCAGTAAGTAACAAACACGTGATGTTCAAAGCCCCATCTTTTATATATATATATATATATATATATATATATATATATATATATATATATATATATATATATCAGCGGTCGGGCTTGTCGGACTTAGTCCGAATGAGTCAACATTCAAGTATATCTATTTCAAAGCAACAAAAACCTTTCGTAGTGCGTCGTTTTCATTCTTGACTTCAGCTGGATCCAAAATTAATGTTTTTTTTTTAATTCTGTGCCTCAAAATATTAACCAAAATGCATTTTGTTGATATTCTTCATAATAAAGAAGAAATAAGAATGTAAGTAAAAAAAAAAGAATGAAATAAAATTAACATGTTTACGTAGATCTGAGCCCTATCTAAGCTGAAAACATTTAATAGGCAATGTATTTCTTGCTTTAACTTTATAAATAATCTTTATAAATCTCCAATGACTTGTATGCCCTGTTTTTCAAAGAAAACATTTTTATTTCAAAGAAAACATTTTTATTTTATTTATTTCTTCTTTTCAAATGTCCATTTTAAATAATCTATTTTGTACAGTATAAGGGTTTTTAGCACAATGTATCAATTGAAAAAGGGCAAATTAAATTTAGCCCGACCTAAAGTCGGCGAAAATCAAAGAAATCATTAATTCGTCGACGGGAGGGTTGGGGTGAGGAGTGTCACTTGAGTACTGTTGAGGAAATAAGATATCAGTCAGCACTACTGATCATAAATGTAAAATTCACAGAGGCATACATAAACACTCTAATGTAAACACATATATACAAGCACACGCTCGATATAGGTACACACGTTATTTAAAAAAATATATATCTAGTTAGAAATTTTTTAAAATTGTATATTTTAGTTTGAGTAAAGGAATCATTTTAGCATCTAGTATATATATATATATATATATATATATATATATATATATATATATTTTAATTTTATTACAAAACGACTGACAATGTACTGAGGTTAAGTTTTTTATTTAATTTTTCAAGTATTCTTCTAATTTTCTTCTTTTCTGGACGTAAATTATATAAAAAATGTCCAAATTACGTCTCATTTAAATACACTTGGAGACCTACCAAACACCATCCGCAACATACTCGTTGACAATACAAATAACCTCATCCACATGTAAAAAAAAGTCGAAAAATAATGGAAACATTATTAATAAAAAAGAAAAGCCAACGCTCAATAATATATATGAATACAGCCACAATGTGCTGAACGTGTTTGAAAAATAAAACATTCCTATAATTCTAGATACATACCTAAAACAATCCATACATTCAGTTAAAAGTAAAAAAATAAAATTCGTCTTTGATAATGGCTAAAAGTATAGCCGAAAACGCTAGAACATACAAACATTTGGATAATTTCTACATGATTTAAATCCAGAAAAGAAGAAAATTATAAGAACGTTAGAAAAATTAAATAAAAAAGAGCTTAACTGCAATACCTTGTCCATTGTTGTATAAAAGAGATTTTGCTGCCGAAAAATACAATCACCCCCCACACACACACATATATATATATATATATATATATATATATTCAGTTTGTTTGTTTGTTTGTTTCTATCTATCTATCTATCTTACTCTTGTAAGCCCTTTATATATATATATATATATATATATATATATATATATATATTATAAACCGTTACATTGGAACTTGCATGTTCTAATGTAATGGTTTATAACTATTTATTGCTCTACTCTTGTATTGAGCTCTCTTTTAAATTAATGTTACGAACGTCTGAATTTATATTCTATTCGTTCCTTTACATTTGTATATATATATATATATATATATATATATATATAGTATGTCGATGAAAAAAAAGAAATAAGATTATTATCATTATTATTATTAGGTTAATAGACGATGGCAAAAAATGTTTAGAATCATAATTTCCGGACACGCCTGTGTCCTTCCTCAACGAAAAATAAACTGAAGTTTGACCTTTGTTAAAAAAAAAACAAAATTCATGTTTAACAAAAAAAAAAAGTAATAGTTGCATTGCGCATGCGTAGATCTGTGGTAGGATTTGTAACAGTTACTGGCGAGGTGGATTAAGATAACAGTTGACACTTGATTAGTAGATACAATATTTTTACACGAGTTAGTCTATATTGTTTTAACCTTGCTAAAAGATGTAAGGTCAATAACCCCTTTTATTTTCGTTCCCTCTTTTTTTAAAATAATTTCCAGACCCCTGCTTCTTCAGTTCTCTGGTGTGTTCGGAATGATTTCCGACCTTTGCATTTTCGTATTAGATAGATAGATAGATAGATAGATAGATAGATAGATGGTCATTGGGAATTGGATGTCTCAGATTTGTCGTCCTGTGAGGTTCTTAACAACTGATAGATAGATAGATAGATAGATAGATAGATAGATATGAACAAACTGAGATAGATATGAACAGACTGGGATAGATAGATAGCTAGCTAGATAGATAGATAGATAGATATTATACACTGTTGCATTAGAACATGTAAGTAATTACTACAAAATTGTACATTTTGTTTCGACGTTTTAAATTTGTCTTGTTTATCAAAAATCACACTAAAACTACTGCACTTTACATCATAATATAATCAAATTATTCAGTAGAATTTCTCTTTGAAGTAAATGGTCTTGTTTGATAGTACAATGATTTAGTAATGATATGCTTGTGTCATGCATTTTGTCCACATACAATTTGTAAAACTTCAGTAAATTATGAATTTTATAAGGCTGTGCTATAAGGCTTTCACAGATCACTGGAATGAAATTCCAACATTATGATTTTGAACCTAAACTTAATATTTAAACTACTTTCCTCAAAAGATCGGCAAGGCTTTAAATAAAATATTCTATGTCAGTATTTATCATGTCAAAGCCCAACTTTCAAACTGATTGCAATACTACGCTTCCAAAATCGACCTGCCCTACAGCAACCCTACAGTAATTGGGGGCAGGGAGTGTTGAGGGAGCTTGGCTCCTCCCTCAGGCATGATATTTCCATCTCGAGAAGTTAGCCTGGTCTGATTCCTAGGCAATAACTTAATTTAGTGACCCTCTACCTTGAGTGGTTCTTGAGTCTTGCATTGGGAGAAAAAAGTATTAAAAAAAAAAAAGAAAGAGTCAACGGATAACCACTCAAGTATATTTCCCAAGAAGTCATGTCAATCCAGACATTTTCTTTTTAATCATTTCACCCTATGAAGGCGATAATGTCACTGTGATGGAGTTCATTCTGCAGTTATAGGTAACTGCAGAATGAACTCTTCCTAACACTATGTATACTATGCCTCTCAAGAGAGAGGGATGAATCGAGCGTAGCTTCTCGGCTTGACGGTCGAAATCTCTGCCTCTGAGCAGAGAGGATCCCGGACGAGGCTCCGCCGAAGGGCAGAGTCTCGTTCGGGGAGGTTGACCAACCCGATCCCGTTTATACGGGTTCTACGGGCATTTTTGGCCGAGCCTACGGGCTCGGGAAACCGACGTTAAACTCTGCCTTGTGCCACATGCAACCCTGGTGTATCTAGATACCGAATCGAGTCGAGCCGATAGTAGTTCACTCCAAACCAGACTGACAGTCATACTAACACCTTCCACATCTTGTATTATTATTTCGTGTAATATACCTTCGTTATTTCTACTCTTGTGTTCGTGTTGTTCTTCCTTGGTTCTAACCTGGACCATAACAGTCACTAAGACGTAGAGGAAGGTTGCAGGGGTGAAAGAGAATGAGAAGACATTAGTGATGAGAAATGATTCATTGATCAATTCATTTTCTACGGTTTATCAACCCTTTTCAGGTTATTTAAAACCAGGAAATATTTTTAGATTGTAAGAATTTTATTTGAGATAATAATGGTTTTTTGATACACGGCTTACTAATTAAACCATAGCAGGAGGCAGAAGAGGTGAGTTCATACCATATCTGAATTTGATAAACAAACAAGAAATTATCATGTGAATATAAAATTGGGGATCAATTCTATATTACAATCAATATATAAATTTATCCCTCACTTTATGGCTAGGCTAGTTTCTATACATCTATATTCCAGAGAATGTAATTTAATCTAAAAGACATGCCGATGTAGCTAATCAATATTTCATTGATTGATTTATTTTCTATGGTTTATCAACCTTTTGCAGGTTATTTAAAGCCAGGAAATATTTTTAAATTCTAAGCTTTTTTTTTTTTAGATAATAATGCTTTAGTGAGACACGTCTTAATAATTAACCCATAGCCTGGGGGAGAAGAGGTGGATATATAACTTTCCCAGTGGTATTTGCGCGTAAGTGAATTCAACGGACCCAGCTGGAATTGGAACTCTGCTCTTCAATTACCAATCTCGAGCCATTATCCATTACACCACCTGCACATCCAAGCTTACAGCACCTGGTATTCCCAGGCGGTCACTGGTATTGACTAGGTTCGACGTTGCTTAACTTCGGTGATCAACGTGCTATGCCCATAAGCCGAAGAGAAGTGAGGAGAATGACAATTAAGGAACAGGGTTCAGGGAGACAGAAAATGGCGATTGACGCTGTATCTCAATTTTTGAAGATTGTAGGTGGCGGGAAAGCAAGTAACCGGAAGGAAGTTTCACAAAAAAGTAACGAGTTCAATCCTCACCGGATGCGTCGCAATTGTAGCCTTATGATAAATATTAGTGAATATCTACATTTACAACTAAAACAGGATGTAATGAATAGAAAACAAAATTAACAGACCATTGTAGTGAGTTTGATTGTAGAATGCGTTTTTATATTTGCACCTGAGTAGTAGGCTGATTTAAATTTAGTAAATACCTACTTTGCCCCTTAAGTATGATGTTTATTATTTCCTTTCTTTATTTTACAGTTGACCTGGGCGGATTTGCAAGCATACCACATACTAGACATTACCACATACGACTGCCCGGAGGT
>CAHIKZ030003216.1:3120000-3150000 GCA_903632075.3 Acanthosepion pharaonis
ATATAACATATATAATTGAAAATGATATTTTTTATTTTACCTTCTGTATTCAACAAAGGACAAGGAGAGAAAGGGATAAATAATTGACTTCCCTTTCCAATAAAGGAATTTTGTAAGCTTAATAATATAAAGGTTACAAATAATATTCCGTAATTCCTTATTGGAATAAGGAATTTAGATAAGTTTAGACATTTCGAATCTTACTCCTACCAATACACGAGAGTTCACTGTAACACCCATAGATTAATATATATATATATATATATATATATATATATATATATATATATATATATATATATATATATACTGTCGTCACACATTATGAAATGGACAAAGTCCGACAATTATTTAAGACATTTTTTTATGTTTATACGTTCTTTTTATAGATACAAATATTTAAATAAATGCTCTGTTTATAATAAATAGTATTAACAATATTTACCGGCCTGAATGTCCTAGAATGTTTTATAGAAAATATTCGTCCTCCGATACACAGTGAGCAGATATGAAGGCATTTGGATACGTATTGAGCAGATATGAATGTATGAGAGAAAATCATAGAGAATTGTGTTTAAAAACAGTAAAATCGACCTTGTTAACCGAACTCTCCACTGTGACCCAGTCGGTTAAGGCACGTCAGGCTATATGATGGTTCCGTATAGGATACAGGTTCGATTCCTGTCGGAGGATGCATATTTTCCATAAAAATTTCTCGGACATTCAGGCCGGTAAATGTTAATAGTGCTTATTATAAACAGAGCATTTACTTAAATATTTCTATCTATCAAAAGAACGTATAAACATAAAAATGTCTTATATATATATATATATATATATATATATATATATATATATTGGGGAGAGAGAGGGGGGCATGGTGGAGTATGAAGACACGAGTAATGGATAGCGGCTCCGATTGAGGAATCGGAAAGCCGAGTTCGATTTCCAGTATTACGTGTTAATACCCTTGGGAAAGTTATGAACCCTCCTCTTCTAAGCTATGATATATAGCTTTGGATGGTCTCTGAATTCAAAAAGAGTATCGTTTGGGGACGTTGTGGCACGTAGTCTCTGAATTGGTCCCTTCAAAAAGTGTGGATGGTTCTGCATAAAAACCTCGCCACTATAATCAAATCATGTGCTGGGGTCGGGCTGTCAGTTCCTAGGTGAGCTGCCTGACCCTCATACTTCGAATACGACGATAGAGTCGACTATATATATAAATTATTTCCAGGTAGAGTGCATCTGTAGGGGAACGAAAGGAATAAAAAGAGACAAGAGGAAAACTATTCACAGCCGACGCGTTTCGTCCTCTGAGGGACTTTATCAAGGCAATGTTGCACGTGTTTATATAAAAAATAAATTCTACATTGCCTTGATAAAGTTCACCAGAGGATGAAATGTGTCCGCTATAAATAGTTTACAGATACAATCTATCTGAAAATAATTTATATGCACACACGTACCTATATATATATATATGTGTGTGTGTGTGTGTGTTTGTGTGTGCTTGAGTGCGTGCAAACAAGTGTGACCCAAAAGAACCTTATTTCTATTTTATTTTTTAAACTAATGTTCACCCAATACAAGGCCCAAGAGTCACTCAATATAGAGCGTTATTGTGGAGTTGTATTAGCGTAAGAAAGAGCGAGATAACGGGAAAGATAGACAACAAATTCTGGGCTTGAAGAGATCAAGCTTTAATTAGCGAATAAAATTTCAGAGGTTAGGCGGTGACATTAGGAGAGTATAGAGTTGAACTAGATTTTGGAAGGAACCGGAAACCCTATCCTAAACAGGAAACAAAGAATAAACCTCAACTCCTTTTCAAAAGACTGTGCACTAGACGATAGACAAACCTATCTACTCCTACAAGGTCTGCCTGTGTAATTGTTTTTATTATATTTTTACAATTTTCGAATTGATCATAATACACACGCCTATTCCTAAATTGGAAAAATACAATAAAATATTAAATCGACAGATTTGTAGGTTATTTTTAATTGAACTTGTCTGGATGAATACTTACGGCGTAAATACTTATTCATATATATATATATGAAAAAGACGATGGGCATAAGGGTAAGACTAATCCAAACAGATAACTGAAATCTTTTATAAGATCAGCGTTCCGTTTAAATATGATCACGTCGTCGTCATGTGGGCGATGTTGTGAAAACGTATTCCTAAAATTTGAGTATTTTGAATGAAAAACGAAAAGAATTTTATTAAAACATTTCATTAAAACAGCATAATTGCATATTAGGATTTTTGTTTGTTTTTTCCGTATATTTTTCTTCATACTGTCGGATCTATATCCATATATTTGCTTACATATTACACATATATATATATCACATACGCACACACACACACACACACACACACACACACACACACACACACACACACACATATATATATATATATATATATATATATATATATATTATCGGATTAATGTTAGTAAAATTTGTCACTTAGCTCATTGGCTTTACCTTCAGCATCCGACTCTTGAGTTTCGTAGACGGACCTGTCCGTCCACTCTTTAGGGAGTATCACCAATTTATTGCTTATATTTTTTTCTGATTAAAAACACTATAATTAAAAAATATATATATATATTAACTAATATACATATATATTCAATGCTTTTAGCATAGCTTGTTGTACACGCGCATATATATATATATATATATATATATATATATATATATATATATATATATATATATATATAATGCTTTGTAGCTGAGATGAATACGTATTTGCTTCCGGCACCTTTTGGTCATTTTTCAAGTTCAACAACAAGGTAAGAATTTCGAATGTTGATTTCAATTCAAGCAAGCCTACCTCACTTAGAAAGTTTGGCACAATACAATATTTCTATTCGTCCACTATATCCGTCACACCATTTGCGGTAAATGGAAGGTCATATCATTCTTAGCAGCTGTAGTGATTTTCCAAGCGTAGCTTAGATGTGGCACAAGGCCGGAAGTATGGGGCATCCCGTGACGATCAAACTCACTACTCTGTCGTAATTGTTCTAGCGAGATAAGCTTGTTAAGCATTACACCGCATTGAGGTTCCCAATTCTTAGCATCTATATGTTCACCGTCTGTCAGTCGCTTCCACTGTTTTCCTGTGGCTTAAGCTTTTCTAACCTAACATTTTTGTCTTCCATTCGCCTAAACAAAGCCGATTAACTCATTTTCTAAATTAGATTCCGAAGACAGGAAAAAAAAACGAACTGGACAGTTATTGTGTACAAACCGCAAACCATCCCACTAGTGACAAAAATGTCTATAGTGAAACAACGACAGCGTTTATGTTCTGGCTTTTCATAGTTCTCTTTCAAAATATTCATCATAAAAAAGGTTTATTGACTTTTAAAAGCGGAAACTATTCTTTCATATTTCTCTTCCCGTCATGCCCCAAACTCTTGTTTGTATCTGTGTTAATGTTTGTTTTTTTTTTGAAAGAAAAAAGCTTAAAAAGACCGGAAGTTGTGGAGAGCCATGATCACCCACAACCTGAAGAGATATCGCACAAAGAGAGAAAGAAAAAGAGAGGGAGAATAAAAGGAGCTGGTTAACAGGTTTTCCCGCGTAAAATGTAGCATCAACAATGGTCGAAAAATTTTTAAAAAAAGTAAAAGAAAAAGAGTACTGTGCAAGGGGAATAACTCTAAAAGATAACTGGTTTCATTTATAAAAACAAAAATTAAACAAAGTAAAAGAAACTTTTTCAAAAATAAAAAATAAAAAAATGTGTGAATAGTTTAGCAGCCAGAAATAATCTGGTGTCATAATAAATAAATGTTGGGTTCACAATTGTGAATATAACAGATCAAACTTTATGAAGATAATATGTAATGGGCACTCTGTGAAAATTGAACTCACTAAAGTTGTAATGGTTTGCGAGATATATTTGCCATAAATACGTTGAGATACAGTCTCGACGTCTGTCGAACTCACTGCTTTGGCAGAGAGGAACCCGGACGAAGCTTTGCCGAAGGGCAAGGTTTCGTCCAGGCGGGTAGACAGGCCCTGAACCCGTCTAGGCGGGTTCAAAGGGTATATTTTTTGGCCGAGCCTACGGGCTCGGAGAAACCCACTTTAAACTCGGCCTTATGCCACATATATTCCTCGTGGGTGGGATATTAAATACCGAGATTTATTTGCCATCGATTAATCCTCAAAATTAATAGAAAAAAATCACTAAAAGTCTGATGTCTCTGTCAATGGAACATATAACGTTGCAGGCATCTTAAATAAAATATTATATTATTATTTTATAGTTTTAACTTTAAAGCCTAATTCAGACGGCTAGAGAAATAGATATGAACATACTGAGATAGATAGATAGATAGATAGATAGATAGATAGATAGATAGATAGATAGATAGATGTTGGTTATGATTAATATTTTATAATAAATTCGCCATCTATTAAAATGCTGCCCTGTCAAGTTGCAGGAACAAAAATAAAAACGCTTTGTTCATTAATCAACTTTGTGGTGAACGTTGCCGTAAAATTTGTCAAACAAAACACCAGTCGACTTTTGCATGATGTCCATGTTCTAGAAAGGAACACCTATTTCACTCCTCGAGTGAAACCGTTTCATTTAACAAGATTTTGCTCTCACCAAACTTCTTTTTACTCAAGTTTCTAATGCCGGATATTGTGGATAAGATATCGTAAGCGAACCTAACATGGGAGTCACTAGGCGAGACCGTGTTTTCATATCGCGCGTGCGCGCACACAGACAGACACACATTCGCGCGCGCGCGCACAGTCACAATACATACACATATATGTATGTATGCTTGTTTTTTTTGTGTATGTATAACGTTGTCATTTTTTGTTTTTGAAATACTAGAAAATGAACTGAAACATGAGAAATGACAAGAAAATTATTTATCACTTAACAAATATTAACTGTTTTAAATTAGATATTTTCCTAATCCATAACCCAGTGTGTGTGTGTGTGTGTGTGTGTGTGTGTGTGTGTGTGTGTGTGTGTGTGTGTGTGTGTGTGTGTGTGTGTGTGTGTGTGTGTTTGTGCTGAATACAACATAAATCAGCTAAGTGACAAATGTTATATATGTATTAATCATATATATATATATATATATATATATATATATATATATATATATATAGAGAGAGAGAGAGAGAGAGACATGAGAGATGAGAAAGATTGCTGTAAAGTTCTCAGCCCTACTTCCCCATAAATGTCTATTGGGAAGTGGTCGATCCGATGAACTTTCAGTTACACTTCATGCACAGATATATATATATATATATATATATATATATATATATATATATATATATATATATATATATTAAGACATTTTTATGTGTATACGTTCTTTTTTCATAATGTGACATATATATATATATATATATATATATATATATATAGATAGATAGATAGATAGATAGATAGATAGATAGATAGGTACATACATACATACATACATACATACATATAAACCATTTGAGTGAGGCCCTAATTTAACAAAAAATATAATTATATTACTGCCTATTTATTATGTATCAATTCTTATCTATAATACAAAAACCTAAACCAACAATACAAAAAACAACAACAAAAAAGAAGAAAACTCTTTTTAAAAATTCACTAAGGCAAAAAAAAAAAAATAGAAAAATAATATTATTAAAAATATTATACTCGCAAATATGGCAGGGAAGAACAGGGGTATTTTTACTAAATTATCATTTTTGCGCATTTTCTTGAAATTTTCTTTTTTTTTCATTCATTTTCAAAGACGTTAAAAAAGAGCAGAATGATAAGTAAAAAAAACGTCGTTTATGTCGTGCGAATCAAATGAGAGAATGGAAAGAAAAAAGAAACAAAGAAAGATCAAGTCATTTTATTTCTTGCATTCTATTCTTCCTAATTCATTCTTTCTTCAGACCTCTTTGACTGGTGATAGAAAAGATAATAATAATTTCTCGTCCCTGACCAAGAAGATCTTACTTTCAAAAATCCGATGTCTGGTCATTTGGTCAGATTTCTGGGAAGTGGGTCGGATCAAGAACTATTCCGGTCAATTTTGAAAGGAGGGCTTCTTTCTCGAGCCGTATACATCTTAGCACCCACACACACACACACACACACACACACACACACACACACATACAAAATATATATATATATATATATATATATATATATATATATATATATATAAATTAATCGAAAATTATAACATATTTATGTTATAAAATCACTACAAAATAACCATTTTGTTTCAACACTTCTGGTGTCTTATCAATGATGGTATTATATATATATATATATATATATATATATATATATATATATATATATATATATATATATATATAATTACTGAGCATACATTTGTGTGGTTTCACGACATAAGTTTAGGGCACTTATTCGGAATATCACTCAATTCAATATGTCATCTTTCGCGAAATTAACTCAGCCGTCCTATTGAACAAGCCAGAATATATGGGAAATCTAATGAGGATCGACTTCCCTTTCCAATAAAGGAATTTTGTAAGCTTAATAATATAAAGGTTACAAATAATATTCCGTAATTCCTTATTGGAATAAGGAATTTAGATAACCTTAGACATTTCGAATCTATACAGTATTATTAGGATACTATACAGTATTAATGAGCTACTAGTCAAGCTCGTTAACCATTACCAAGTAGCGAGGTGCCGTTATTTATTAAAAGTAACTTATTCCGACATGAAGGCATAAGTGTGAAAAGCCTAACAAAAATCTCTTTCGTGTCACAGACAAATTGGTCTACGAGACCAGCTCATCATTATCACTATCACCATTATCATGGCTTCACTCGGCTAAGGGAAATTTAAGAACATTTTCCATGTTTAATAGAGATCCTTCGATGCTAAAAGGCACTTAAATGTTAACGCTTAATGGAGTAAGTCCCAGACCCACGCCAGTGACACTATATATATATATATATATATATATATAGTCAGCCACACACAGACTGTTTCGCTGTATCACAGCTCTTCAGTATGGCTAGACGTCCGGTTACCTCGAGCTAGGATCGAAGCCCGGCTGAATTGGCGTCAGTCGGAGATTCTACCACTAAGCCATCGGCAGGGATGAAGGTGAATTCTAGCGTATTTATTTTTAGATAAACACACAATGACTGAGATAACTCGATTCGCTTTAGCGAAGAGTCTTGCATTATTACCAGTAATAGTCACTGTTTACAAACTCACACTTCCTCCCCAGACAGCTCAACCGAAATCAGTTTTTCAGAGACTGTATATTGTCACCCACAGACAGACTGTTTCGCTGTATCAACTTTATATATATATATATATATATATATATATATATATATATATATATATATATATATATATATATATATGCTGGACTCTCCTGTCGTTTTTTTCGTTTGATTTCATTGGCAGACCTAACAAGTTTATGAAGAGCCGAATACAGAGATCCTCCGCAGGTTTTGAATTCAAAGTTCTCCTTCTCTTAGACCAGTTGCCATCCAAAGCCCTAGCACCCAGTCTGTCCTGCTAGTTACCCATAGGGGAGAAGAAGAGGTTTCATACCTTTCTCAAGTATGTGAATGTAATGGTTTCGACTGGAATTCAGACTTGGCTCTCTGATTCCTCAATCCGAGCAACTACTCCACCGTTCTTCCTTTTTATATATATATATATATATATGTGTGTGTGTGTGTGTGTGTGTGTGTGTGTGTGTGTATAGTTGTATATTTAGGCAGCAATTTTTATTTAGCTATTGATAATGGCTAAAGGTATAGCCAAAAGCGCTCGGAAATGTAAAACATTCGGACAGTTCTTACACATCCTTTGTCTAGAAAAGAAAGCTCTTGTCAGAACACAAGAAAAATTAAATAAAAAGCTTAACTGTAGTCCTTGTCTGTCGTTTTTAATGAAAAACACACACACACATATATATATATATATATATATATATATATATATATATATATATATACAAGTATAGGATTGGTGCATACGGAATAAATTCCAATAACTAAAAAATACTATTCTTAAAAGAGTGCTTAATACAGAGTAGAGCAAATATAATTTATTCGAAAATTATAACATAAATGTTATAAAATCACTACAAAAAGAGCCATTTTGTTTCAACTCTTCTGGTGTCTTATCGAGTGATGGTGTTGAATGTAGAATAAAGAATTTTAAAAGGCTCAAATCAATCCAACACCTCTCCATAGGGGAAACGCTGTTACATAAGCTGCAATGACCAATCAAGATACAAGTATATAAGAATTCAATAAACTTGACAACGAATCTTGGTTATAATTATTAATGTCTTAATGTTAGCGTTAGACTAAAATAGAAATCATTCTAACTGATTAATATTAAATTTTACTATAAAATTAAAAATTTTAAATTTAATCTGTATTAAGTTTAAAATATTATAAAATTATTTGAAGAAGAATCTGAGGCATAAATACATATATTTTATTATTGATTTTGTTTGAATTGAAAAGCTAAAATATCAGTGAGAATAAACGCTTTAATCTAATGTGGATGTAAAACGTCGTTACACTTTAGATACATTTGAAGCGGTGATATGGGCAGGGTAGGATGAAATCCCGCAAAAGACAATGCATACACAATCAGATTATAATACACAAACACGTAAACATATTTAGATATATAAACACGCAAAAACACGAACGGAACAGGAAATAGATGACCACGACCCACCCACCACCAAATAACATATACATACAATGAAAGGCATATATAAGTGATCATATACGCATACATTAATAAAGACACACATACATTAATAAAGACATAGATATATACACACCCACAATTCGAATTTGAAAGTGTTAGATAAAAAGAGGGTTCAATAGTTAGAATTTAAGAGGAGTGAAATAGGAAAACAAATATTCGGCAATGAACAATGCAAAGAAAAAAGACAATTAAATATATAGAAATAGACAGAAAAAATAAAATACGTATACACAAGCATAAAAAACACCAAATTCAGATGGCCGGGCAAAACGCAACACTTAAAATAAAACCATTTAATATATAAAAAAGAAAACACACATATATATTTAAATATCTCGTATATACTAATGGGTACACATACAGGAGTACAAACATATATCAATATATATAAATACATACATACGTATGCGGACACACATGCATCACTACAAATAAATACATACATAGGTGTACGTACACACATTCATATATATATATATATATATATATATATATATATATATATATATATATTTCAATAAAGGTGCAATTAATTTATAAATTCATGAATCATTCATACAAAAAACAAATACAAAGGTTAATGATTTAATTGGCGAGAATCCATCATCGCGAACAATTCAAATAATATACAAAAACCCTGAACCTGTTTATGAATGAAATGATCCTTGTTTATAAATGTCAGTTGCATAAAGTCTTATTATTTTTACAAACTTTCGTCTGTTCCTACAGACATCCTCAGGTATGGAAATAGATTTTGTTCTTGTTTTTACTCTCAGTAATAAGAGGACAAAGAAAATTTGAGATGTAATCCTTTGTATTTGTTTTTTGTATGAATGATTCATGAATATATATATATATATATATATATATATATATATATATATATATATATATATATATACTACACATATACAAACATAGACACATACATATATATGCATACGCATGCATATATATATATATATACACATAGAAATAAATATAAATATATCAACCTAAACAGCAACACAAAAAAGTAAATAAAAATAAGCCAACACACATACAAGCGCAGATACAAAAATCTAAGTAAATACACCCATAAAAATAAGTAGAAACAAACTAAAAACTTTATATATATATATATATATATATATATATATATATATATATATATATATATATATATATATATATCATCTGAGAGTTTGAGTGTGCTGGCCTTTGTTCAGAGTGTTGATCACGCTTGATAACTCGTTCTCTCCCAGAAATTGCAACTAAAGTTTGCTCGGCGTAGTTGCAGTATAAAACACAGGTGGGCCTTTGTCGGTGTTAACCAAACACAACATGCCTGAGTAGGCGTCTGCAATAGGTATTGACTAGTAACCATACATACATACATATATATATATATATATATATATATATATATATATATATTATGGTTTTATTTAGACTGTTGATCACGCATAGAATACTGGTATATATATATATATATATATATATATATATATATATATATATATATATATATATATATATATATATGGACAGTACAGTTATCTTGCGTGATCAACAGTCTGAACAAGGTCAGCAAGTTCAAACTCTCGGTCATGATGACTTGGCACTCCGTGCTACCACAACCATCGACGGCTCCTAAAGCGTTTCGTCTAGCCATTTTCACTCAATCCGTCATATGGTTTTTAGGCACTTTCCAAAGGAACGCCTCTTTCAAATAGGTAACATTATGAATTCACCTTCCTGACAAATCGGCCATAGTGAAATTTGAACCGGGTCTCATGGCTATATATATATATATATATATATATATATATATATATATATATATATATATATATTCTTTATTAAGATTTCTCGAATATGTGTAATACACTCTGTGTAAAGTAAAAAAAAATAAATGGGATATCTTTTAAATACGAGTATCCACAATAATAACGTTTAAAGTAAGACATATATGTGTGTGTGTGTGTGTCTATGTATACACACATATACATATACATATATATTGAAAAATATAGTTTTGAGGTATGCTATATTTTTATTGGTAAAATGGGGGACAGAGCATGTGTAAATATAGTCTGTTTCATGCTTAAAAGCAAGCTTCAGTAGTGAATTCAATACATATAGTAATACTTATTGAATAATATAAGATTGTAATACTTATCGGGCGACGACATACGTTTAATAATATAATTTTACGTATGTAAATAGATGGCATTACCATTATAATTATTTTATTAATGTTATCCATACAACTGAATATGTTAGCTCTATCACTAATATTGAGCGCATTCCACTAAGTACTGCACATAAAAATATATATATATATATATATATATATATATATATATATATATATATATATATATATATATATATATTTCTGAAGGAAGAAGAAGAAAAGAAGGAAAAGACAAGAAAAAACTATTTTGCCAACGCGTTTCATTTCTTGAAGAAAATTATAACTTTATCACTTTGATAAATTTCCTCTGGGAGCGAAACACGATGGTATAAAAGGTTTTCGATTTTTTTTTTTTTGTTTTTTTGCTTTTGTTTTTATTTATATAAATGTGCGTTGTGGTATAATGGTTATCAGCTTGGATTCTTACTCCACCTGTTCTTTCTCCTATTTATGATATATATATATATATATATATATATATATATATATATATCCAAATGTAAAAGAACGAAGATTAAAATTTCAGCGTTTAAAAACATTAATTTAAAAAACAGAGCTCAGTACAAAAAGTAGAGTCGTATATATTTATTTATTATGCAGTGTTACATTGGAACATGCACATATCCACTACAAATACGTGTCATCAGGTTGTGAATCACGATGCAACTCAGTCGCATCGTGATTCCCCACCTGATGAAACGTTAAAGAATATTTTTTAACGTTGAAACAAGATATACAGTTTTGTAGTGGGTATGTGCATGTTCTAATGTAACACTGCATAACATATATATATATATATATATATATATATATATATTCAAGCATTTTTCATTAAATAATGTATACATATTATGCCTATTTATATTTATAATAATCCAATTTAGTTTTCTAATTATCTTTTTCATGTTACGTTGAAAGTCTTTGATGAATTTCACCTTAACGTGAAGAAGCTAATTAGAATATCCAACACAGAAGAGATAAAAATATATATATATATATATATATATATCAGAAAACGTAATAATAGCGACTGTATTCCGAAGATTGATAATCGTTGGATTCTTCTGGTTTTGTCGTTCAACGATTTCTCATTCAGATTTAAAAGTTCTTTATTATAGTAGGAATCCGTTTATCTTGCTTGCTAAAGGTAGCCCCCAGTTTGGCCAAAATTCAGCCCTTTGTTGGAGAGATTATAACAGTGCACGACGTACACATATCAGCGCCCCTATCAGAGCGCTGGCAGGTCGTGCACTGCCCAAATCACATTTTCCTCTCTCAAACCTACCGACAAGATTCAAAGAAATACATGTTATGAATTATAGTACTTAAAATATTCTACTTTCAAATCTGTTTTTCATTATAACCAATATACTTGTTAGCCTGGTTAATATTATTAAATACACGCTTATTTCGCTTCATATCAAGATAATTTTTTGTTTTGCTTCATATTAAAATGTTTCATGAAGATCCATTTTTGAATGTCATCTGTGTTGATGTTTTAATGTTTTGTAAATGAAACTGTCGCTTTGCTTTTGTTGAAGCTTGGAACATTTAGAATTAAAATGCGTCTTTTGGACTCTCGTCGGACACTGTACTACTACTTTACTGATGCGGCATTCACCCTGGGCGGATTGAGCCGGCTTCTTCCTGTTATGAGAAGAAGATTCTTGGGATAAATTACAGAAGTAGGGTACCCAGGCCTACTCGGATAACGTTCTTGCTTGCCGCGGGGTTCCCACAGACGCAGAGACAGGAACGACCAGAAGCCGCCGGTTACCGATGCAGACGCTCCTTGGATTTTCACCAGAGCCCTTGTTAGCCGGCGTGTGTGTCAGACACACGGAAATCCAATTTATTATTATGGTTATTATTGCTATTAAAACGGAGATATTTAATGCAAACAAAGAGGAAAAGAATAAGTTTAATTGGTGTGAAAACAGGAGTTCGAAAAAGTCCGCCCACAATTAAATTAACATTTTAAAAATCTGACATTTACCCCTCTTTCTTCAATTAGGTTTGTCGGCTTTAATAACAATAATAAAATTTTCTACCCCGAAGAAAATATGATTATAATGCGGTAGATTTTTTTTGTTTTAAATAGTAGTGTGAGATGGCTCCCGTTAGAGATCACATGACAGTAAGTCATTTCAATACTTCAACCTGTTCTTCAGTATTCTCCCTAATTTATAATAATATATAGTCGTTTGTATAATGTCATTACTTTCCTCTTCACCTACTCCAGCCTATTATTATTATTATTATTATTATTATCATTATTATTATTATCATCATCATCATTCGATTTCTGCTATGGACACACTACCTACCAAGTCTGCGGAAAGACCTAAGGCAGGTCGTGGTGTGTTGTTATGGCCACATTTCATGTTAATTTTTTTTTTTTTTTTTTTATCTCCGATGAAGTTGCTAGCGTTACATAGACAAAGTTCTCCTTAGTGTGTGTGCTGTACTTAATAAGACAATTTTCTGTATGTCTCTTTAAGCTGGGGGTTTCCAGGATTCTTTCAATGTGTTGTTTTGTTCCATTTTTATAATTCCAAGTGCACCTATTACCACTGGTATTATTCTTGTTTTCAATTTCCACATTTTTTTCTATTTCAATTTCCAGGTCTTTGTATTTTGATAGTTTTTCAAATTCCTTGGTTGCTATATCCGCTGGACAAGCCATATCAATTTAGTAGGCAAGTTTTTTTCTTTCTGGTTTTTGACAATGATGTCCGGCCTATTTGTTTAATTTTTTCTGTCTGTGGATGGTATAATCCCACAGAATGGTGACATCTTCTATTTCTGTAACCGGCGCTGGCCGATGTTCATACCAGTGTTTGCTTACACATTTTCCAAAGTGTTTGCACATTGTCCAGTGTAAGTATTGCCCCACTCTATCGTGACGATTTTTATATTCATTTGGGGCAAGTATAGAACATCCTGAGATTAGATGGTCTATTGTTTCTTGGTATTTGTCACAGAACCTGCATTTTGGATCCACATTATTATGTATGATATTTGCCTGAAAATTCCTAGTGAAAAGATCTGGTCTTGCGCTGCAAGAATAAAGCCTTCAGTTTCAGACTTTAATCCAGATGCTCGTAACCATCGATGAGTATTAACTTTATCAACATTGGGTTTATTTGCACGTTCTGGATATTGGCCATGCAGAGGTTTGTCTTGCCAGCGTTGTTTCATCTGTTCAAGGGCTTTATCCTTGGCTTTCTTTTTTCATATCTTTGCTGCAATAGTTGGTTCTTGGCTTCTGTTTTGATTTACTACAGAATCTACTAAATGTAAATGTTGTTTGTATTTACTGCCTTCTTTTATTATTGAATATTTTTTCTTTCTGTTTTCATGTTGTTTCACTAATTTTATCATCCAGTCATTTGTTGTTTCCATGTAAGTTAGTAAGCCAATAGTTGTTGTCTTGTATGACAATTCTAGCTGAATAAGACCTCTTCCACCTTCTTTACGGGGTATGTATAGACGGTCTACATCAGCCTTTGGATGATGCATCTTATACTTAGAAAGAAGCTTTGTTTTAGAATCCATTTGTCTGATGTCATTTAGAGTCCAGTTCAAGATGTTGAAACTATATTGGACCACTGGGATGGCTAGGTTATTAATGGCCATAATTCTGTTCTGAGAATTCAATTCAGTTTTAATACCAGTCGTACCCTTCTATAGTACTCTTTTACGCACTATTTCTTTTCATTTTCTTATGGTGAATTCCTTCACTCTCATTTACACCTAGGTACTTATAAGCTTCTCCTTGTTCTAAATCTTTTATTGTTACAGCAGGGTCTAAACTAATAGAGGAAGTTTGTTGTAGCGATCCTCGTAAAACTTATTATTATTACTATTATTATTATTATTATTATTATTATTATTATTATTCCCCTCTGCCTTTTCCTTCTTCTTTATCCTCATCTTCTTCATTTTCTACTTCTCCATCCTATTCACAAACATCTTCTTCTTCCCATTATTATTATTATTATTATTATTATTATTATTCATCTCTGTCTTTTTCTTCTTCTTTATCATGATCTTCTTCATTTTCCTTCTTTTTTGCCCTCATCTTCATTTTCTACTTCACCATCCTACTCATCATCATCATCATCCTCATCTTTCTATTATTATTATTGGCTCCTTGAATACTCATACAACTAGTAATTAGTGGCTTGTACAGGAGATCAAGTGACCGCAAGTCTCTTCTATATTCGTCTTCTTAATATACCAGCTGTTTTCAGGAATGCTGTTGTCCTGAGAGTCCTTATTCCTCTCCACTGCAATTTCAGTTCCTCCAGTCTAATTTCCCGACTTATTAAAGATCTGATGCAGATTTACGAAACATTTCGCAGACTTATGTACAATCTTTTCACGAAAACAAAAAAAAAAAAATACTTAAATTTCAAATATTCTAATGACAAAATAATAAGTAATAGTTCCCATATTGTTTTAAATTCTCCTCCTATCTGGAAGCGTCACAAGAAAGAAAGATCATCTTCCGCGAAGACGTGACAAATTTTTAAAAACGTTCTCCTATCTGAGTTGGAAACGTTGCAAGGAAGAAAGATCATGTTTTTAAACTTCAGTCGTTCAGAATTATTTAAAAGTTTTATTGGAAGAAAGGCGATGTGTCATTTTATGGCTATAAAAGTTGTTTTTTTTTCTACACATAGCTTATATTTGTCGCTGCTGTTGTTGGAAGTACATAAAAAAGCAAATATTTCAGTAGCGTCATATCTTTGCAAAATTCAAATTGATTGTGTTGCCGTTTATAAAAAATGATGTCCAAAATATGTGTCATGAGAAAAGACTTGAATCATGGCGGGATATTTCTTGTCCAATAAAACTGTTTCAAAATGGTAACATGCAAATGTTTACGCTGGTTTGGGAAAAGGCGATATTGCTTAGATTCTCAATTACAAGTTTCCAAATGAAATTAATTTTTATTTTCTTCCTCTATATTTAAAAAGAAATGTCAAACACGGTTTGTTTTACAGAATATAAACAGGGCCAATGCGTACTACCCCCGAAGCCCAGACCATGATCGGGGCAAGCATGACTAAGGGCTCCGGGCAGTACTTTGTGACCCTTGCTATCTAATCAACTTTTGCTTTTTCTACCTATATTTATATGTTACAAATTAAATTGAGCACAACTATGGAAGAATTAAAAATTTTCGAGGATTTTGACATCATTCTGAGTTCTTTTTTTTTCTTTTTTTTTTTGTCCAAATCCGTGAATTTGTTTTAATCACAAAACTTAAAAAAAAAAAAAAAAAATTACACTATATAAAATTCACTATTTTTTTTTTAGGCACAACGTTGAATGGGTTAAAATTATTTAACTTTGTAACTAGAAAATTGATGTTAAAAATTGCAGCAAAACATTGTCGATTTATTTAAGATCAAATGATCTATTATTAGAAATCTCTTAATTGTATTTCAATATATTGTATTTATTTTCGATTTTTCTAGATGAATTGTTCACCTATATTGCGTATGATCCATTATTGTACATAATTAGTTTACAATAAAATTTGTATTTTATATGAATGCAACCTTATGAAAATTGAGATGTAGTACAGTTGGGGGACCTGTATCATAGATTCAGGGGTTATTACAGATTCAGGAGGGGGGGTGCACGAAATCCTTGCACCGGCCCTGAATGTAAGTATTCTTCGAATATAACAACAGCGAAAATAAAATAAAAAAGGTCATTATAATTAACAGAAAATAATTTCATTGAAGTTAACAAAATTAAATAAGCTTTCATTTATCTTGTGAGATCTTTCATTGTCATCTTTTCATTTGAAATATAAACTACATGTAATTATCGCGTCCTCCTCGTGGCCGCAAACGTTCTATCAAAATGTTTTATTGTTATTTATGATTGTGAAAACACAAGAAATCACCATTTTGTCAGAAAACTTGTACTGCTGATTTAAACTGGCTTCTTTAACTTTTTCCTTAGAAATTATATCAAATATAATATTTTAATATAGTATTTTTCAGATCCAGAAAATACATTTTACTAGCAATTTCAGTGCGTAAGAAATTTTGTACGCAGCCTTTTCAAGTTTCAAAAGTTTCATTTCTCTGAAGAGAACCTCTGTCATTTTGTTTACTTATTATGCGTTATTAAATCTTCTTTAAATTCTTCTTCTTCTTCTTCTTCAAATACTTTTCTTCTTCTTTAAATTCTTCTTTAAATTCTTCTTCAAATACTTAAAAAATTTTTCATCAAATTCTTCTTCTCCCAATTATTCTTCAAATTCTTCTTCGAATTCTTTTTTCAAATTCATCTTCAAATTCTTCTTCAAATTCTTTTATTGCAAATTATTTTCTTCAAATTGTTTTTCTTCAAATTCTTCTTCTTCTGCAAATTCTTTTCTTCTTCTTTAAATTCTTCTTTAAATTCTTCTTCAAATACTTTAAATTTTTCTTCATCAAATTCTTCTCCCAATTATTCTTCAAATTCTTCTTCTTCAAATTCTTTTTTCGAATTCTTCTTCTTCTTCAAATTCTTTTTCTGCAAATTCTTCTTCAAATTCTTTTTCTTCAAATTCTCCTTCTTCAAATTCCTGCCTTTTCTTTCATTTTGCTCCTTTCCGTTTCTCTTCACTTTTTCTTCTTTTTTTAAAAAATTTTCGTCAGTTAATCTACCCCCCTCCCTTTTCCTTTATATACTTTTACAGTATTAATAGAATAATTCAACACGTACCTTATACACGTATACATACATACAGAAAAGAAACTTCACTCTTGAAGTCAAAATTTTATGTTGCTTTGGGCTTATATTGTCATCTTTTTAAATGTTGTAACCTAAATAAAAACGTGTCTACCAATATCTAGTTCTGCGTTTTTTATTCTCTTCATTTTCTTCTCCAATAGCTAAAACCTTTCTCAGTAATGCTTTCTATTTGTTTTTTGCTTTTTTTTCTGCTGGCTTCACTCCAGCTGATTACAACTGCTTTTCGTCACAGAACTTTGGGCCGATATAGTCTCCAGCCGCTAGCGCTGTAACAACGCAAAAGACGATTATCTCCCTTCGGTTGAGATGAACACGTGAGGGCCATGAGACGACCGCTGAGTAACGTTAGTTCATAGTGAAGAAAGCGGTCAGTCGCTATTTAGCTACCTGAAATAAAAACGGGCAAGGCTGAACCGGCCTGCCCTGGCCAACTACCATGAAAAAGCAGACAAACCCATAATGCCGTTTTCCCGTCAGGAAAAATATGTCCTCACCTGAGACATATAGAAACGATCACCGGCTGGCAGCCTTCCCGAATTATAGATATGTCAGCATCACATGGCCATAGCGCCGTTTTCCCTTTGGGAAAATATGGTTTGTCTAGAAACATAGACAAATCCTTCAGCATCTCGAATTCCAGTTGGGAATTATTACAAGTAAGACTCTATATCTTTGACATTTTCACACTGCTTGTTGTTGTATATATGTGTTATAGTTTCTCTGTGTAGGACAAGAGCAAATATTTCTGTATAGGTTTGAGTATGACTTAGCATTATAAAGATCTCTTTGGAGATAAATCGTGTTCCTCATTCGTTTTCTTTCAGCTATTCTGTTCCATTCGTGTAATAACGTGCTATTTATCGAGGATATAACAATGCCCAAAGTAAGCGGGTGATATTACTCTCTCCCGTAACTCTCCATTAGCGTAATCAGTAGTTCATACCTGTCTTTCATGGACGTCACTTTAACCAGTTCAGCCACAGAAGTGTCGATAATTAAGTGAATCACAAATCTGTAGTCATTCTGCCACCCCCTTCCCTAAAATTCTCTACGCTATTTCATTTGGCAAAAGTGAGGTTGGATAGGGTTCGTGTGTTTTACTACATATACGCACTCCCCATACACACTTACTTAATTTTTTTATTAATTAAAAGCAGGACTCCTTGGAGACAATTATTAATCCGGTATCATTGGAAGTTGTAAGGCGCTGAATATGTGTTTGACAGATGAGTGATGGTTACTTTATTTTCTCATAAAGATGTCAAAAAGATGTCATAAACATTTCATAAAGATGCCAAAAAGATGTCATAAAATTTCATAAATAAGTCAAAAAGTTGTCATAAAGATAAGCCAAAACCGTATAAATCCACAAGCTTCGTAGACACGCCGCTATCAAATTTTTCATAAGTTCTACCTATGCTTTTTTCACTTCACACAATGAGATTGATTGATTCGTTTCCTAGGCTTATCAACCCACTGCAGTTTATTTAAAGCCAGAGAATATTTTTAGATTGTAAGATTTTTTGTTTTTTGTTTTTTATTTAGTGATAGAAGACTTTCTAATTAACCTATAGCTGGGGGAGATGTGGATTCATAACTAATCAGAATTTGATAAACAAACAAGAAATTATAATGTAATTGTAAAGTGGTTGGTCAATTCTATATTATAATCATTATTTAAAATGATCCCTATACATTTATATATCAGAGAATGTAAATTGTTGTGACCAAGTAAATGGTCAAAGAAATAACAAAACAAGTGTCACAGATATATTAAACAGTAAGTACAACAGAAGAGTATTACACGACTAATGAGTGTGTGTCGGATGAACGAGCGTTCAATCTGTTCGACTTATATATAACAGCCTCCCCACCATGAGGAATGTATGTGGCACAAGGCCGAGTTTACCGTGCGTTCTCCGAGCTCGTA
The DNA here is from genome assembly GCA_903632075.3 of Acanthosepion pharaonis. Lineage (NCBI taxonomy): Eukaryota > Metazoa > Mollusca > Cephalopoda > Sepiida > Sepiidae > Acanthosepion > Acanthosepion pharaonis. The sequence continues at coordinate 3,139,670 of CAHIKZ030003216.1, forward strand.
GGCTCGGCCAAAAATATTCCCATAGAACCCGCATAAATAGATTCAGCGCCTCTCTGCCTCTCCGGATGAAACTTTGCCCATCGGCAAAGCCTCGCCCGTGTTCCTCTCCGCTCAAGGCAGAAAGTTTGACAGTAGCGAACAATCTATTCGACTGTTAATATTTAACAGCTCCCCCCTCCACGAGGGCGTATGTGGTACAAGGCCTATTTATTGTGGGTACTCCGAGCCCGTAGGCTCGGCCAAAGATATTCCCTTTGAACCCGCCTAAACGGGTTCAGGGACTGTACCTCTCCGGACTAAACTTTGCTCTTCGGCAAAGCCTCGTCCGGGTTCCTCTCTGCTCGAACCAGAGAGTTTGACAGTTGAACAATCTATGAGACTGTTAATATTTAACAGCCCCCTCACGAGAGATGTATGTGGCACAAGGCCGGTTTATTGTGGGTTCTCTGAGCCCGTAGGTTTCGGCTAAAAATAAAATTGCTACCGTATTCTACTTGGTTATGTTGGAATTTTTGGGTACCCTAGTGTACTAGTGAGCCAGCCAAAATGAGCTGACTCATTTTATAGTTCACCAATAGAAGGCTTAACCAATCAGAAGGCTTAGAATATTCGATGCAACGTGTATAAAAGCGGCTTTTTTTCCGAATATTCACTGCCAACCTCTGATATCGAAGACTGAAGAATTCTGGAACCGTTGCTGGTGAGTGTTAATCTTTAACGTTGTTTCATTGAACAGATTACGTACTGCGCTGTATTCTATATTCATAGACTTGGCGAACATGGTCAACATGTTATGATAGACAAAACCACTTAGCTACCTCGATTAAATATATCCCTTTCTGGGACATATCACTTATCATGTTTATAACCATGTATGTTGACTTGGAAAATTAGTAATTCTTTCAGAAATGGATATTATTGAAAAAAAATCAGGGGAGCAGATTTATATATTACTAAGGCTCAACAGCGACACTCTGGAGAATTTTCCGTTTAAGTAAGTTATTTTAATAAGTGTGGCATTCGTTACATAAAGGTTATGGTTATATATATATATATATATATATATATATATATACATAAAATGGAAACAAATGGAGTATAATTCCACTGTACGTAACATTTAATTTAAAATAGGGTTCAACAGAGAGTAGAGTTAAATATTATTTGTTTTAAGATATTAAAATATGCTAAAATCGCTACATAATGGCAATTATGTTTCAACACCATAACTGTGTCCTCTCAGACGAGGTTAGACTACTGGCGAGCGAAAGATTGATTTAATTTCAAAAGCAAAATAATTTAAAAGAAAAAATAGGCTTGTGCGCTTTGCCGTGTTTAACCAATCGAATGTGACCTACACTAAATTCAAATTCACCGGGGAAAAAAAAATGAATATAGGTCATGACACGAAGTTGTCAGCATATAAAGCCTAGACAATTTCCTTATGGGCAGATACACGTTACTACATTTTTTGTAAGATGTATCGAAGTGTAAGGTTCAACATTCATAAGACCTAAAAGCGAAAGAGGTGGGAAGGTAATTTAACATAATGTTAGCAAGTTATGTGCCCGTTCAACGTCTTACATAAAATTTTATCGTTGATAAATAAAAGACACCTTTAAGAAACTGGTAAATAACTTAACCGTTCGAAAAAAAAACGGATCAAACCTACTTTAGTAAATTAATATGCAACCGTTAAATAAAGAGCAGCCATATAAGATGTTAATAATACCAACTAATCAATGTAAAATGTTAATAATACCAACTAAACTCCTGTACCTTCATATAAGATGTTAATAATACTAACCAAACATCAATACAAAGAAATATTAAATCAAAATGAATCATATAAATAGAATAGTAAGTCATATAAGGTACACAACAGTTTATCTAGTTATTATTACTATAAAAAAAAAATATAATCAAATTCAAAGTTCAAACATATTGTAATGTATGCCTACAGTTTACAGTCAGTTCACTTCTTTAGTTTAATAAGGCGGTTTTATCAGAAAATCTGATAATTTCCAATTTTTCATGTAAGCATTGAAAACCGGGTTCATTTAAAGATTTACATGTCTAGCATTTTTCAAAATTTTCCATTTTACTTTAAGAGTTTTATTAGCTTCTTTTAAATTCTAAAAATATTTAGAAAGAGATGTATTATTTTTATAAGTACTATTGGTGAATAATATAGCCTACTTTTTACCTTGTTCACCTCTGCTATAGTCAGGTATTGAACTCAAAACACAACTCAGTGGATTCAACCAAGGCTTTTATTCACTGCGAAATTACAATCACCTGCAGAAGGTCGGAGATTACAACGGCCAAAACGTCATGAATATAGCAACAAAGATGAAGATAACGATCCGAATAATGTAAATAATATATATATTAGCTTAGAAGCCACCCTATCGGGCGTCATTTTAGCTAGCTCCTGCAGAGGGCCTTGATTGGACCTTCATCACATTAGGTAAGAAGAAGTAGATGCGACAAGCAACAATAAACTACAGAAGAACTCAAAATTGATCGCTGCATTTAAGTATTGTATCTAATATTTAAGCTTACCTTTTTAAAAGTTCAAAGATAATTCTTCTGTCGCCACTTAATTTAAAGACAATTTGATGTGCGTAGAGCCTTACTTTCTGTACAAACAATTATTTTTATTTCACGGATTGACTTTCGCTGGATTTCGCAATTAATTAATGATTTCAATTATTTCCAAATTAATTTCCAAGTTCTAAAAATTGTTATCGTACAAAAATTATTATAAGATGAGCTATTAAGAGCTTTAATTGAAAAAGTGTGACACACTGCTATTGGCATTTATTATATATATATACAGATAGATAGATAGATAGATAGATAGATAGATATTACAGCAAAAAAAAACAAGATTTACCTCAACATCAGAATAGACTATTTCAATGTTCAATATTCCGATGTTGAGGTAAAGCTTCTGTTTTTATTTTTATTTTTATATTTTTTTGCTGTAAAAAATACATATGCTCTGTTAAAATAAAAACATCGAGCTCTCTGTTGATCAGTTTTAATAATTAATATTACTAGGAACCATCCGGATTATATACCAACGGATTGATTACTTTTATATATATATATATATATATATATATATATATATATATATATATATATATATATATATATATATATATATATATATATATACACACACACACATATATATATATATATATATATATATACACACACAATAAAGAGTAGCATTTAAAGTCAGTATTCAAACTGCTTCTTCCTTCATGAAGTTAAAATTCTAAATTTATTGCCACTTCAACTAATTAAGGTGAAATTTACTTAATAGACTGTAGGAGTTATCTCACCTTGTCCGCCAATACATTCGCTATGTGGCGCTGTTCAGAACTATAAAATGAACGGGATCATAACACTTCCTCCTCTTTTCCTCCGGAATGTAGTATCGAAAGCGGGAAGACTTCTCTCCACCCGGGAGAAATTTCTTCCGTCTTTTTAATTTCAGCTAGCCACGTGACACGTGACACATCACAATACACACACACGCTTTCTAACAGCAAAGCCTGTTAATGTTTTTCAGTTTATCTCTGTACACACCCGTATATTTTGTTGTTATTTCTGTAATAACAACATGCATGTAAAATCCCCACCACGTGTTGGAATTTATTCTTTTCAAAATGTTGAATTCATTTTCTTGGGAGGTTCTCAGCGTCATTTGTCCATTGCTAATCTGTGGCGCCCATTCACCAAAAGATATTTAAATTCGTTTAATTTAAAATGTCGATTTTAATCAATTTAGTACTTCCTGTTTCTTCTTTTATTGTAAGTTTAGTTAGCCATTGTTTTATTTAACTTTTAGTTATTTTGTTGAGGACCGTGTGTGTTTGCGTGTTTATAAATTAGAAACACATGTGTAACTCCTGGTAGAATATTAAAAGTTCCAACTACAAAAAAAATTGCCAGACTCAAGTTCAGTCCAACTGAAGTTGTAAAGAAGACAAACAAGACCGATACATATATTTAATTAATTCATAGAGTCTCATAGAAACCTCAAAAGAATGCAGAAAGCACTGGACGGCAGTTTCGTTCTATATTTGGGACTCATCAGCAGAGCGCATCCACTACCGCGGATTGAAACCCTGACAGTTAAGTTGTCAAGCAAACATCATACCAACTGTTCTAATGGGCCTTGGTGACGAATCGATTGCAAATCAGACTCAAATATGAGAAAACGGCCGTCTAGTGCTTTCTGCATTCTGTTGACGTTTCTATTGGACACGATGAATTAATTAAATGTAATTATCAAATCCTCCTAATAATTACTATCGCTGCATATATATATATATATATATATATATATATATATATATATATATATATATATATATATATAAAGAAATATATGTATTAAACAAAACAATTTTACAATGGACATAGACAATAATATTTGTGTGTGTGAATATTTGTGTCTGTTCTTTGGTGAATGTTCGTACGTACATGTATGTGTGTATAATATTCATGGCGTCTCCCACAAATTTTAAGACGTGGATCTTCTAAGAGAGTTTACATTGTAGTCGCTGAAATGAAGAAATAAAAAAGAGAACGAGGCGAGAAGTCGCCCAGTATTTATAGTATAGGGAGAGTGACCCCTATTGACAATTTGGGAATTAAGGGGGAGCTAACTCCGACAATTTTATTATTCAAATCATTATGATTTTTATTCGTTTATTTTATGCTTTGGATATATGTTGCTTTCTTTCCATAATGGTTGGTCGATTTTTTTATTATTTTTAATATTATTTAACGATGTAATGGCTGTGCAAGAAATATCGGAAAACAGGACCGATGCAAGCGTTTCGTGCCTCCCCACGAATCTATGATACAGCCCCCCCCCCATCTATGACATGGTGACCACACTCTACTATATCTCAAGTTTCATAAGGTAGTGTCTGTATAAAATATAAATTTCATTGTAACCTAATTATCTACAATAATGGATCATATGTAATATAGGTGAACATTTCAACTAGAAAAATTGAAAATAAATCCAATGTATCTAAATACAAATTAGAGACATGTCGTAATAGATCATTCCGTTTTAAATAAATCAACAATGTTTTGCGGCAATTTTTAACATCCGCTTGAGATTTTTCTTTTTAAAAAATTGAAGAATTTTAACACATTCAACATTATGGATTAAAAAAAAAAAGAAAGAGTCTTAGCATTGGCAAAACAAATTCACGGATTTGGACGAAAAAATGACCCAAGAATAAGGTCAAAATCCGCAAAAAAAATTTAATAATCAGTTATACTTAGTTTAATTTGTAACTTATATAAATATAGGTAGAAAAAAACGCAAATGTTGATAAGATAGCGAGGGTCAGAAAGCACTGCCCGGGGCCCCCAATCAGGCTCCACCACATTACCGTCGGCGGTAGTACTCACCAGCCCTGTCGGAGCGGCATATGAACTCAGCAAGTTCACTTTCAGAGCTAGTCTGTTGCGTTCACTTTCACACAAATGACCTTGGGAAACGCACAACTCCGCCTCTTGCTCTCCCAGCTGTGGGTTAAATAACAAGGTATGCTGGAGTCTCCAGTCTTGGGTGGCAACTCATCTAAGAGAAGGAAAACTCTGTAATCGAAACCGTTAAGATTGTAACGGGAAACCACTCCGCAGTCTTTCCCAGGTAGGAACGCAGGGTAATTTATTGATAAAGAAAACTAAAAGAAATCTGTTCAGAGTAATGATCCCTCCCGTCCTGAAGTGACATAGCATAAAAATATTGTATGCTTTGGTACGCGTGTGTGTTGACATGTGTGTTCTCAGAATGTTCTTACAGATAATATATCCTTTAAAAAATCGTCTCCATTGTTTTTTAACAAAAGGTCCGAAACTTCCGCCAATTCTATGATGCAAGGGAGATAATTCTTTAAAAAACGCTGTGATAAACCCTTTTGACGAAAAATTTAATTTATTAGGTAACCACCGGATATTTATTTAAACAACACTAAACATAAATGAAGTCATTAATTCAAAAAAAAATAACTATGGTAATAAAAAAAAATTACCTGTTTTCAAATCAGTGAAAGTTGAAATTATTCATGATGAATTTAATAAAATTGCCGAATATTGCTGCCACATATGGTCCGGTGCTCCTGCTAGAGATTCTTTATAAAATCCAAAGAATCCGTTATATTATTGATCCTGTCTTGACATCTCGGTTTAAATCGTTTTCCCCAGGCGCTAATGTCGCTTCCCTGTGTCTGCCTTTTCTATAAATATTTACATGGTAATTGTTCTGATGATCTGTCCACTATGGTAAAATTAATCATTGTAAATATTTATTGGGGTTTTATTTTTAAAAGTTATTTTTTTATTTCTCCCCACCTCCCACAGAAAAATTGTACATATGGGAACTACTTCATGGATATTTTGAGGTCTTATGGTGGCTGTAATAAGAATGGTAAGTAAGAATATGTTGTTTTGGTGCAAGGAATACTGTGGTATGTTTGGGTCATTAATTGTGGCTAGCTAAGTTTTTAAGATAAAACAAATTGAAGACCAATCTTCTCTTATACCCGTTTTTGGCCTTGCGTCACATTTTTGTATTACGCAAGATAAATATTACTTTCCGTTATAGTATATAGACGTTATGAATTTAAGGGCAGTACTAGATTGGCGGTAAGGTCTCAACAATTTACAGTTAAATTGGCTAGATGCAACCATACGTTCAATACTAACAGTTTCTTTTCTCGCACTTCTCGCTTGTAAAACTCTCTTCCGACTCGATGCTTTCCAGCCAAGTTTGTTCTTCCAATGTTTAAATGCAATGTCAATCGTTATCTTCTGCCTTCCTGATTACTCTTCTTTTGTTATCGCTCCTTAATAATGTTTCTATTTTTTCTTATTCTTTCACACGCAGTAACCCCTTGTGTCTTAGTGGCTTTACTGCCATGCTTGGGGCAAAATGATTAAAAAAAAAAACTTAAGTGTAACTGCCCAATGTTTACAAAGATATCATACAAAATCATTGATTGTTACAATGACAGTAAAAGAAATATTTTCCTGGAATTAAAATTAGAAAAACAAAATGTACATATTATTCCTATCCATAGAACAATTTTTCGTTATTCGAGGGCAGACTAGGACAGCTTTCGATCCTCTATCATGAAAGCTCTCCTCCAAAACTTCAAGTATGCTGCCTCCAAAAATACTGCCCTTGTCACTGATTGGATCCTTCCTGGAATAGGGAGTTTTATATCGAAAAAAAAAACCCCAAGTCAACATTGGTTCACCCCTGAATGTGCTGCAGGCATAACTCGCCGAAACCACGACTTCAATATCTATCGCAAAGAGCAATGTAGTTCGGCCCTCAATGCTTTCAGAACTGCCCACAAACGTTGCAAAAACTTCTAGAAAACTCTAAGTGCATCTACTCACGAACAGTCCAAACTAAGGTTGAAAAGAAGCAAATTGGATCCCGTGAATTCTAGATAACCAACCAAATCCTGAACAGAAGTAAAGCGGCTGTGCCCACAATTATAAATGGCCCCGAGGTCATAGATTCCGCAATAGTTAAAGCGAATTTCTTCGCCTCTATCTTTGCCTCTAAGTCAACGTTAGATAACAAAGACCATTCCCTTCCCAAGATCCCACATCTCCCTGAGCACAATCTCAGTAATATGTTCTCAGCAATTTTTAACACCAACTTGAGATTTTTCTTTTTAAAAAATTGAAGAATTTTAACACATTCAACATTATGGATAAAAAAAAATAGTGTTATAATGTTTTTCGAGACTTACATCCGGCCCCAAGTGGAGCTCGTATATATCATCCAGACCTAAGGATGCAAGTAAAATGATCAGCTCCCTGTACCACTCCAGTAAGTACCTGACTCCTCCTGATATCCTCTACATTTACAAAAGGCAAATCATGCCAAAAATGGAGTACTGTTGTCATATTACAGCATGAGAAGTCTCTAGAATTATCAATGACATTGACCTTAAAAAAGCCACTGGCCCAGACAATGCAAGAAAACGTTTACACTTTGTCATACATTTTCCCTCATATATATATATATATATATATATATATATATATACCACCACTACTTATATATTTTCACAATTATTTCTCCATTTTTATATTTTTACTCCTTTATAATATGTCGTTGCATATTTAAAGAAGACTTTATACAGATTATAATTTTAAAAAAACAAGAATCACAACATTCATTGAGTTATTAGGAGGTTAATGCATCTTTAAAATTTAGTTAGCGAAGTGATTTCGCCATTTTATATCATTAACTTTACTAATTTACTTTTTGCATGAATAATTCATTGCAATATAAATTAAACTACACCACATATTTAATATACAGTGCTGCTCGATAAAAGTGACTCACCTTATTTTTTTTTTTACTAAATGTTCTCTTCTCCGATGAAACGAAAGTTGAGCTAAATTCAAAGGATAAGCGATATAAAATCCGAAGAAGAAGCTTTGAAAGCTCTTTGAATTTAGCAGTAAGTACTGTCAAGCATCCGTTGAGTATATTGTTCTGGTGATGCTTTTCTTTTCACGGAACTGGTTTCTTAAAACCTATTGAAAAGATCCTCAGGAACGAGCAGTACAAGAGAATTTTAGAGTCTTGTCTGCTCCCTTCTGCTGAAAGGGTGCAAATCAACCCCACCAAGTTCATTTTTATGCAGAATAATGTTCCCTGTCACAAATCAAAATTGATGAAGGAATACTTTGATGAGAAACAGGTGAGTGTTATGACATGGCCGCCCCAATCTCCTGACCTCAACCCCAAAGAAAACTTATGGAGCATTATAAAGTACATGTTCTCGAGAAAGCAGTTAAGCAACATGCTCCATAAGTTATCTATGGGGTTGAAATAATAAAAATGAGCTTGGTGGGGTCGATTTGCACTCTTTCAGCAGAAGGGAGCAGACAAGACTCTAAAATTCTCTTGTACTGCTCGCTCCTGAGGGTCTTTTCAATAGGTTTTAATGAAACCAGTTCCATGAAAAGAAAACGATCCCCAGAACATTATACTGAACGGATGCTTGACAGTACTTACTGCTAAATTCAAAGAGCTTTCAAAGCTTCTTCGGATTTTAGATCGCTTATCCTTTGAATTTAGCTCAATTTTCGTTTAATTGGAGAAGAGAACATTTAGTAAAAAAAAAAAAATCAGGTGAGTCACTTTTATCGAACAGCACTGTATATATATGTCAGTGTATATATCGAATTAGACCATGAAACAGTAGTATTAAAAAGTGCTCAATACACTTATAAAAACCATAAAAAATTAACATGCAAAGCTATTAAGTTTTAAAAAAATAGTAGATCAACCAATCACGTTATCTTGGTTTCAACCCGATAAAAATGTTAATGCGTATGTTTTTTATTTTACAACAACGACAATGACAAGAAGACTTACGTTTCACTTGAACGTTCATAGTTCAATCTCAGAACATTTAAAGGAACACTCATGTCAACATTCACATTTAGGCAGATATTAGTCGAAAATACATCTGTGCTCCATCAAAATAATAATAAGCAAAAAATAAATAAATAAACTTCTGGAAACCCTTTATATACAAAAAAATGCGGCTAAAAATAAATAAAGTCAGCTACGAGTATAGCAACAAAGTTCTTAAATGTTGGTAGCAGAAAAGTGTTATATGAAAAATACTAAATTAAAATAGAACAATTAAAAAAACCTTTATTTTAAACTTTTAAAAAATTACATAAGTTACTTCCTTTGCATAGAGGTAAAAAATATTTTGAATTGACGTTGTTAACGCATAACACATCAATAGAAATGCAATCCCTGAAGATGGTCTCAGACGAGATTGAAAGTACCTGGAAATTATTTGAAAGAAAATTTTGGAATTTTTCTTGATCAATTATCTACACCACCAAGAAATTAATTCGAAGACTTGAAAGGATTAAAATTAAAATAAATAGATATAATGCATCTAAATTATTTAACCAAACATGCTTGAATGAAAATATGCTATATATATATATATATATATATATATATATATATATATATATATACAAGAATTAATCACACATAGAATTAATAAGAAGTATCAATGCGATTATTGGCGACATCCGTCACTAGAAAACATAATATATGCATTAAAATCCTGTTCATCCATAGTGCGACTTTTGATCCTTGAAGAAAAACTTGTCTGTAGTTTTTCAGTTTATTCGATGTTAAAATGCTAGTACTTACGGAGGGTCTACCATCCATCATCAGGCATGTGTTTATTTTTTTTCTTATAAAATCAAAAAGTTGAGAC